>JACXGJ010011032.1:8505-20741 GCA_016801105.1 Esox niger | reverse complement strand
ACCACAGGGGTCACGGGATCATTGGATAGGGCCAGAGGATCCTGGAACCACAGGGGTCACGGGATCATTGGATAAGGCCAGAGGATCCGGGAACCACAGGGGTCACGGGATCATTGGATAGGGCCAGAGGATCCTGGAACCACAGGGGTCCTCGGGTCATTGGATAGGGCCAGAGGATCCTGGAACCACAGGGGTCATGGGGTCATTGGATAAGGCCAGAGGATCCTGGAACCACAGGGGTCATGGGGTCATTGGATAGGGCCAGAGGATCCTGGAACCACAGGGGTCCTCGGGTCATTGGATAGGGCCAGAGGATCCTGGAACCACAGGGGTTATGGGGTCATTGGATAGGGCCAGAGGATCCTGGAACCACAGGGGTCATGGGGTCATTGGATAGGGCCATAGTTGGAGTGATATTTATTCATTGTCAGGTTACAGCAATTACAGCAGGGTCAGACAGACTGACACACACACATAACTACATATACTAACACCCACACATACAATCTTTTTAGAAAATAAGCACACACACACACCCTCACACACACACAAACAGACACACACAATTGGAACAAATGGCAGACTCTCTTCTCTCTGTTTTTGTCTCTGAGACAGACACACATTTGTTTGTTCTATCCTACTGGGGACCAGAACAATTAGTTCCTATTTTTGTTATCTAACCCTGATCTTAACCCATTTCCTTACGATACCCTAGCACTAACCCTACCCATATCCTAAGCCAACCCTAACCTTAACCCTAACCTTATCTTAGACCTAACCCTAACCATATCCTAACCCTAACACTAACCATATTATTAGTTATCCCTAACCTTAAAACTTACTTTAACCTAACCATAACCTTAAACCTAACCTAACCCCTAATGCCTTAACCTGAATATGAATGGCTTAAAATACCTAAGAGAGTAAATAGGGTTTATTCTATTGGATTCTTCCTCATTCAAAGTCTACATTTTCCTAAACTTAAAACACTAAACACTTAACACCCTTTAACCCTAAGCACAACTTTAATGTTTACCCTAAACATAAGCCCCATGGCAGAAATAGTCTTTTTCCTAATAGGTGATGTTCTGTATACTATTCAAGGCAACTTTATGGCAAGAAAACACACACACACACACACACTCAGCACACACACGACACACACTCAACTCAGTGAAAGTGCTGCCATGTCTGTCAGTGACCAGCTTCTAGTGAAATTACTGAGCTGACCTCAACTTCCATCATGCTGCCCTCTCCTCTTGTCAAACTCTCCCCCCTTCTCCCCCCTCCCTCTCACACCTGTCACATGATCCCCATGTCTGCCTGCCTGTTCATGAAACCAGAATCTCCTCTGTTAAATACACAGGCACTTCACTCTCAGGCACCTCATCAACTGGTATTACATTGACTGGTGCTATACCAACTTGTACTACACCAACTGGTTTTACAATACCTGGTCCTACACAGAATGGTACTAAACCACCTGGTATTACCCTGACTGGTACTCTTATACCTGGTACTACACCAACTGGTTCTACACCTACAGGTACTACACCACCACCATGGTAGCACATCACCTGGTACAACATTATCTTGTGATACACCGACTGGTACTACTGTACCTGGTAGTGCTGTGACTGGAACTACACCGATTGGTACTACACCACCTAGTGTTACACCCAGGGGTGGATCTTAAGGATTTTTGGCCCTCACCATCCGGGCTAGTAGGACAAAATTTCCACTAGCCTGGGAAATATTTTACTAACCCTATTTGTAACTCTATTTACAGAGTATCAAACAGGGATGGTCGTTTGTTTTCTTTATATTTTTCCAGTATGTTAAATTAAGTCTGGGCACAATTTTATATAAACACTTTGAGTGAGAGAACAGTTTTGTAACTGTAAGTCGCACAAAAATATCCTACCCAGTGTAATTAGCAGAAAATACAAGTATTCACTCATATGTAGGCTGCAATGAAGATAATGTATCGTTTACTTAACATTCAATGAACGTTAACATCAGCTGGACGGCTAATTAATGTGATATTGCTACTGGTGGTATTTAATAGTGATTATGACAAATGTATAAAACACACTTTATTGCAAACGGTCAGTCTACTGAACGCATCCTTTCTGTTGTGGCCCTAATAAAAAAATGATTGACTTGTTTCGTGGATTGTACAGAGACGAAGATATCTGAATGCTATACAGTTGTAGTTTATGTATCCAAGGGGGCGGGGCTTAGCGAAGTTTCCGACTCTTTTTCAAGGCGAGTTTGGTGATCTGATGAGCCTCAAAATACGAGGGCGGATGATTATCTTCAGTCACCGCATTTAGACACCCTTGAATAAACCGGTTAAAACTCGCCTGACGGACTAGTGGTTCTAAAATTAGACTCCTGCCCTTAATTTCCAGCCCTGGTTATACCACCCGGTACTACACATCAACCACATAGATTTGACACCTTAACAAAATATTTGTCCAATATGTTTTGGTGTGTGTCTGAGTGCACAAGGTTTCATGGTTTTTTGTTACTAAATATTCCATGCAAATTCCCCAAAACACATTATGCTAATTAAAAGAATACAAGACACAAAACACATAATTTTAACCATATATGAAGAAAACTACTGCCAGAACAAATCAGACGATTGCTGAAACATTACTTGAATATTTTATTTATTTATAAATGCATCTTATTAACTATTCAGTGATTCGCTATAATTAGTACCAAATTCACCACATTTAGAAAATGGCAAAAGGGTCGTAATTACATAATAATTAGCCTCTTTGGGAGTAATTAAACCTTTCACCAGAATATATCATTAAGCATGGGATGGTCATTGCTGGTGTTGAATTAAAAAATAACTAATTGTCAATAATTAATAATGTTTGCAAATAAACTAATAGTCAACATGGCAGGGTGTCATGGCAGACAACCCCGGATTTAAATGAGTTAAATAGGAACAATTTAAATATATTTAATGATCTCATTTAATGAGACTGTAAAGAGCACTGGTTTGCCATTTTAATCATCAATCTTGTTCAGGCAGAAATGATGTGATTGGTCCCCTCAGTGGTAAAGGCGGAGTCTGCATTTGAAATAGGCTGAATGCCTGGAGAGGACATTTGACCAGGGTTATTGCTTGTACCAAATCCAGCAAGCAAGTTTATTTGTGTAGCACAGGTCATACATAGAAGCAATTCAATGTGCTTTACAGTGAAAATAGAAATAATGCAATAGAATGAAAACAGTCAGATTCACCATCAGCAGATTCTAAACCAGAAACCCTTACTATAATCATATTTTTTGTAATTTACTGTCTTAAATGTTAACTTCAGTGTGATTACTTAACCACATTGTCGGTGTTGGGACATACCGACAATGTGTGCCCTTCTTCGCGAGAACCCAATCACATCATTTCTGCCTTGGGGACTGATCTGCTTGCAGAAAAACTTATGTGATGGAAAAGGCAAATAACAGCAAAGCACAGCATTATCCAGAGTTTGGCTTCATACCAACCTGAAAAAAAACATGGAGAAATTCTAACACTGCACCTTTTCGGGCCTACAGCATCCGTGTTTGACACAAATGTTGTCTGTTTCGTAACTGTCCTCTATGTGCCTGCCAGACACCATTTAAAAAGAGCCTTGTCTTGCACTGCTGCAGACTGAACAGGGACCTCACACAGCAATCGGTTATTTTCCGTTGTGTCTGAGTGCGTGCGGAGCTGTCCCAGTGTCATTACAGATCATTATACATCACAGCCGAGATGAGTCCTGTCGTAGCCTCACATCCGCACAAGGCAGACTCTATGTGGAGCAAACCGGCGCCCACCCAGACCGCCGCGGCCCTGCGGTGCTAGTGCCTCCCCCCCCACTGACCTCTGACCCCTAATGTAATGTCAACCCTGAGGCACTGTTAAATTGACCCTTCAGAGATGGACGCACAAGGACCTTCTGTTTTCTTTGTCGTGCGGGGGTTCCAGACGCCTTGGCTGTAGGGTGACATGTAGAGGGGCAGTGTGTCCTCGTTTCTCCTCCTCTCCTTGTCCTCTTCCTCCTCTCATCCTCCGCTTCCTCCTCTCCTCTTCCTCTCCTGGTGCGGTTGGTTTGGGAGCCTTGCAGATCTGACCAGGTGGAGGCCTCTCTGGCAGATGGGTGGGAGCCGGCAAAGAGTCCACGGTTCATGTGTGTGTGTGTGTGTGTATGTGTGTGTGTGTGTGTGTGTGTGTGTGTGTGTGTGTGTGTGTGTGGGGGGGGGGTCTATTTCCAAGATGCAGAACTACCCCTGTGAACCTATCTGTGATCTGAGCTATCTGAGGCTCGGTGCCTGTATCGACAGACTCTGTCTGGGAAAGCACTTCCCTCGGTGCCGATCAGGCCCGTTGAGTGGCTAAAGCGGTGCGCGGCAAAGGGAGTAGGATGCCGTTTGGGCCGAGCCGCACGTGTCAGGCGGGGAGCTCGAACGCGAACCCATCAGCCTTCTATAAATCTCCTATGTATCTGCGGGAGAATCAGTGGCGTGTCCGAGCAAGGCAGAGCTATGGTCCTCATTAACCACTAACGAGGATAGTTTCTATTCATGTAACCCTCCCCTGCTCTGGTATGAGTATTTATGTGTTTCTGTGTCAAACCGTTAATCAGCTGCCCGGGTCCAGTAATTAGATGTCACTTTTCCATTTACAGTAAATAACCCAACGACGGGCGCACGTGACGGTTTACATACCAACTGATTTGAATTTCATCCAGCGACTGTGGCGTTCCTTATTTATCCAGTTGACGGCTGCGTGCGCGCCGTGTCCATGTGAACCGGGACGGTGAGTGGACGTTGTCTGACTGTGCTGACAGATTTCCTGTGAACACGGTAGTCCTGTAGGCCGTCAAATGGTGACGCAGCCACAGGTTTCTGGGAGTTTTACCTGGCACTCCTGGGAGCCTGTGGCAGGGCTTCGGGACAGCGTTCGGGAACCGAGGACGTTTTCCATGAAGGTGTAGAAGAGCGAGGGCAGGAGGAAGAGAGGCAAGGGACAACAGGAAGGAGAGGAGAGAGAGCGAAAGGAGCGAGGGAGGGCAGGAAGGGGAGTAGAGAGAGGAGTGCGGGAAGGAGAGGAGTGAGGGAGGGGTGCGAGGGAATTCCAACTCGAAGGCTCCGACGCAGCCACCTCCTCCAGATGCCGTCGCTATGGCGACAGCAGGCTGGGAACCTGACCTTTGACACGGCTGGGGTCTGTACCGAGGGTCGCCAGCTGACCCCTGCTGTTTGTAGAGAAAGTCCCGCGGGCCAGGGGAGAAAGGAGGGGCAACCCAGAGTGGGGACAGACATCTGCTGGCATCTGTGTTTGTGTGTGTGTGTGTTTGTGTGTATTTGGGTGTGTGTAAGTGCGTGTGTGTAGGTGCGTGTGTGTAGGTGCTGAGAAGTTAGTAACGGATTTAGCACATACTGATTGCTGAACTTTACTTTGACTACCTAGAAATTACCTACCTATTTTTAGGGTTGCTTTGGATCTGGCCAGTCTTCCTTCATCATTGGGATGTAACCGAGCCTTAAGCAGGACAAGGTGCCAGAACCACCACTGACAGTCAGCAAGCTTATTTTCCCACACAGCGTTGTGCCTGTCAATCAAAACGACATTCTTAAACCTGATTGGGCACCATCTCTCACTCTCTCTTTCTCTCTCTCTCGCTCTCTCTCCCTCTCTGACAACGCCCACTGGGGGAGTAGTTAATATGATTGGACAAGTCTCTCTCTCTCATTCTCTCTCTCTCTCTTCATAACTCCTCCTCCCCGGATTCCACTCTCTCTCTCTCCTCCCTTTGTGCCTCCTCTCTTTGTGCCACTACGGTTCAGGGGTCAACCAGCAGCTACACCCTTACATCTCTCCATGGGGGGGGGGTCCCAAATGCCCTCCTATTCTGCATTAAGTGCATCACTTTTAAACAGTCTCCTGTGTTCCAATCAAGAGTCACTGGAATGTGGCCTGGGATAAAGGACTTGGCCTGGGAACACGAAGACACGTAATACAGAACACCGTAGACAGAGCAACGTGAAGGAGGACTTCTGGGAGGGACAATCTGTTATCGCAAAGAACCGTGGACTCAAATATGTGCAGTGAAAAAGAAAGGGAGAAACGAGAGAGAATAGGAGAGAATGCGAGAAAAAGTGTGACAAAGAGAAAAGCGAGAGAAAGCCAGTGTGCACGCACGCGCGAGAGAGAGTGTGGTGACCCTTTTACGATGTGTGCCTCCAAAATGGCCTCTCTTTAAGTTTACATAACTTCAGATCCACCGTAGTTCAATCTAGTGCAATAGGTAGGAAATAGGGCGTCCTTTGAACATCTGACGTCTCAGGTACCAGGCCTCTGTGGACTGGTGGGTTATACTGTGTGAAATATCCTTAAGGGAAGACTCAATAAGAGCTGCACAGCATTCAGGACTGGTTCTGAACCGGTCCGCCCTCAGGACCCAAACCGGAACCAGGTTGTATCACTTGCAAATCCACGTCTGTTTGCTCATGTTTTTTGTGAGAAACAACAACATGCCTGTTGTTGGCTGGGTACTGACTAAAAATGCAGCAATGGTACTGGACAAGGGAACGTCTTCCTGGTTGTGTTGCAGATCAAGACGTTACCTGACAAATTCTGCTGCGGCTCTGCTGATGACCCCCCCCAACGGTTGTCCCTGTTCTTGTCCATCTGGTCGTGCTGGACTGTGTTTAAATAGATTAATTCAACAGTACTGTTGTTTGCTTCTTGGGGTCGAAATCCCTCTGTGACATAAAATACAGTTGATTGATTGAAGGGAACACAAATAGCAACTTTGTTGTTGTCCATAAAAAGTTTGGGAAATCACTTTAGTGAAATCATATTTAAAACATCTATATTTTCTAAGTATGGCCAAATGTGATGAGTATAGAATTGTCATGGGGTGGATGGAAAGCAAAAGATTGATCGGTATATAAAAGTAATGAATACAAATGATAATATAAATTCAAACATTTTCCCAGACTCATTGTCACCCCCATGTGGACCACGGGGGGACCGCAGACCCCAGTTTGAAAGCCTCTTGTAGCGCAATGTTTGACACGTCCTCCGTTAATATGGGAGTTTGTCTTCATACTGGCCTCACTGTTAGCTACATGTTGGACGGTTAGGGTCTACCGAAGCGCACAAACACACACACACATTCATACAAACACACCAAGCTCTCCCCCCTCCTTTGTCCGTCTCTTTATGGGACCAGAGGGGACCTGGACCAATGGGGGGGGGGGGGGGGGGCAGAGACACTTCCTGTCTGTAATCAACGTTCCAGGTGTAATGGCTGCCATGTGACAGCTGCACACACACACACAGCATATAGGTTGGCTCACTATAAGGTCTAGCCACAGAGGTGATGTTAAACATACGTCTGAGACACCAGACAAGTCCATTTATTACCAGTGGAGTTCATGCGAACACCAGCAGGACAAGAAGACTTGGATGAATGACTCAGAACTATGATATTACACAGAACGTGTGTGTGTGTGTGTGTGTTTGTGTGTGTGTTTTCTCGAAAAATGTTAATCTCTTTTCCTCTGTCATCTGTCTCTCTCCCTCTCTCTTTCTCCATCGTTCTCCCTGTCTGTCTCTCGCTGATGCTGTAAGGCAACAGACTAAGTTAGTGACAGTTTGATAGTGGACTGATTGAAGTGAGTCTTCTGCAAGGGTTTGCTTTAATAATTAGCCGCTAATTAATACAGCTGTTGTGGCCCATCGCCGTCACAAGATGACACAGTACAACTACTGGTAAGAACCAAAACTATCCAAGTAGAACATGAAGTCTGTCTGCCCAGACGAAATCAGTGTAAAAAAGAGGCTTGTCAAGGCCCGCCAGGATCTTTTCCGAAGCCCTGAACATCTGTCCATGTTTTGCATCAGAAACTAATTGAGAAGAGGCATGTTAATATTGTACCAACAACCTGAAATCAAATATTCTCAATTTTTAATAGGTAAAAAAATCTAGTCAGTCAAATGACACCCGAAATTAAATCAGCGGTTTAATTATTTTTTATTCTATCTTTTACCTGGTAATTAAGTTGAGAACCATTTCTCATTTTAAACGACAACCTGACCAAAGGCATCAAGATCGCAAAAACGAAATCAGTTATACATAAACACAACGACAAAAAATTACAAACATCCACATATTACACAACATGAAGCAACATATTAACATGACACATAAGGTGGTTTGCAAACATTAATAACAGGAATACATTTTATATTTGTATAAATCTAATTCAGAAAATATTTCTGAGTTGTTCGCTTTAAAAAATTATCTTCTCCATAGCCAGGCTAGTCTGCGTTCAGGTGGATTGATAACAGATTAGTAGCTACTGTAAAAGCATCTGGAATCTGTATTTGTGTAGCGGAAAGCGTGGTGATACGTTGAGTAATGTCGGCAGATTGGGTATCTACATCATATTTGATCTGCTGGGACAGATACTATCTGTCTCTTTGCTGTGGAAGGTCTATGATATTATTGTTTTAAGAGCTTGTGACACAGGGTTTTTAATATAAATGACTGATGCCGTGTTTTCATAACGCCAATAGATCCTCGCCACTTATCGCTGATAATTCAGATTGTGCGTTAACCTTGTCACTTGCCAACTGTTATATTAAACGTTCCCGGCTGAAAGACGAAGTGGAGGAAAAATGGGGGCGATTGTTTCCCCTTATGATGCGTCACATTCGTGTCTGTGTAGTAATATAGATGCTGATTACTGTATATTTTCATTGAGAGGATGTGTGCTGAAATTTTACTCAATATTTGATGCTGTTGATGCAGGCAGACACACGCACGCACACACACACACGAGCGCACACACGCACGCACACATACACACACGCACGCACGCACGCACGCAAAGCCGTACACACAAATACAGGACAAGCCTACCATTACTTCCATAAAGAAAGATTTAAAATGAAAGATTTAATATAATTAAATTGTAACCCATTTATGCCTACACATTAATAACCATTTAAAAGCAACACATGTATTGTAGTATACATTTTACATTTACTGAATGTAGGCTTTACAGACTGAATGTAGGGTTTAAAGATTGAATGTGGGATTTAAATACTGAATGTGGGGTGTAAAGACTGAATCTAGATTATAAAGATCAAATGTAGGATTTCAACACTGTAGCGTTTGTAGACTGAATGTAGGGTTTCATGACTTCTTTACAGACAGAACAATAATGTTCAGCTCATCCAATTCAGGCTTTGAGGACCTGAAAATGTGTCCAGATCTGTCCAGCGTACTATAATGTAAATGGTGTCAGATACCATGTAATGAATTCATTATCATGCCTTTATGAAGTTCTGATTTACATAGAGCTACAAAAGACAAGCTGGCGAAAGGATCCAGACAAGATTTACATGAGTGGCTCTGTGCGTGCATGAGTGCGTGCACGTGTGTGTGTGTGTCTGTGTCTGTGCATGTGTGTATTTATGTGCGGTTTTGTGTATCGTGAGCATGGACGTTATAAACCAGCATTGTGCTTTCTGTCATTTCTGGGGAAATAAACATGAATGGGATGGTTCATGGACGTAGGTGTCTTTTCACGGTGTGTAAATCTGTCCTTAAGATGATTGCATTTCTCTGTGCAGAAATGTATTTATGTGTGGTCTGAGAGACGAAGGAAATTAAAATGCAAACGCAGATGTAAATGCGTTGTGTGTCCTGTGTGTGTGTGTGTGTGTGTGTGTGTGTGTGGGCACGGGCACGTGTGAGTACAAGTGTGTGTGTGTGTGTGTGTGTGTGTGTTAAAGTGCCATGTCACTGATTGCACATTTACCAAAACATCTAAGAGGGATGCTGAAAAAATTTCAACAAAAAATAAATGGGCGAGCCTCTTATAATCGATCGAGCCGCACTCGAGCTGATGTGATTGAGTGTAGCAGTGTGTTCAAGCACCATCAGTTCTGGGTGAGTGTCGAACGCCATGTTGCCTGCTGTTGAGACAGACCAGGCCTCATCAGAAAAAAATGAGGTGTGTTAACAGTGCATGCATTCATTAGCGTAGCCCACCTGAGTTGAAGGAGGCTAGGCTAACTCTTGGCAGAGCTGAAGTGTGTGTGAAAGTGTTACATTTGCATTGGGAAAAACCAGGGTTGAGAGCCAACCAATACTGATGCTGTAGCTAATAATCAGTGCAAAGCAAGTTAAAGGGACAGTTCAACACCAATGTAAATTTCATCGGATGCTTTTACAGTTCAACTTTTGTGTGATAATATTCCCCATTTGTTTTGAAGATCCCAATATGCAATACCAGCATTGTGAAGGGCTTGTAAACGAATGAGAAATACAGCGGAATTCCATTTGAAATCAACCCAGTCACGGAGACGGCAAAACCACGGCTAACGTTCCCCCAAATCAAGCGTTGCCGTACCCTGAACCCACAGGTGTAATCCTCCGCCCGGCCACGAGTCCCACACAGCAGAAGGGAAAGAGTTAACGCCGATCGGCAGCCATCAGTTTAATCATAATCAGGAGGGCTAAAGAGGAGTAATGGAATACGGGCTTTGGGCCGCGCTTGTGTTCCGCCGTAGATTAGCCACCAATTTGCATAGCGCCTTCCCTCATCCCGGCGGTGGCGGAGACAGGCTGTCCTCCTCGGACACAGTCAAGCGTAGCCCCCGGGGCTGCTTTGACAAATGGATCCACGCGGCGCTTGTCTTTGGGCTGGAAGAACTGGGGAGGATGTAGGTGGGGGGGGTGGAGGGGACGCAGGGGATGTGGGGGGTGGGGGCGGGAACGGGCCAACGGTGTGGACAGTGATTGATAGCCGACGTGGCAAATAGTGCAGAACTTTTTTTTTTTAAATAGGAGTACAAGAGGTGTTTAAAAATCGCAGTAATGGAGAAATATGGAGCCACTGGAGAGAATGAGACAGAGAGGGAGAAAATGAGACAGAGAGGGAAAGAATGAGACAGAGGGAAGGTGAGGACTTAGATTTTTAAAGGACAGGTTTGGTTGGTGTCCTCCATTGACTTTTGAGAAGTGTTTATGTAAGTGTGCGCGTGTGCACGTATGTGTGTGTGTGTGTGTGTTCCTAGAATGCATGTTTATTTCCATGTTGCCCCTTGTGTCAGTCTTCATGTAACATTTGAAAACACAGCACCGAACTTAAACTTCTCCATGTCGGTTTGTGTTGGAGGCCTGTTCATCTGTCAAGATGTGAGGCCGTGTTTGTGTTTGTTGACCGGTGCCGATCAGCTCGTCTCTGAAACATTCCATGCACTCCATGTGATTTGAGGTGAAGTCTTAAGTGTGTCGCTTTACACTTTTCAACAAAGTCACCAGCGTTTTGTCCTTAGCGTTACCGCAGTCATCAGGGTTAGTCAGTCAGTCGTCAATGTCCTGGGCATCAGACTGTTTACCACGGAGGTCCTGAGACCTTCAGTTGGTACGGGATGGTGCTCACAAGGTCAGGTTGATGGGTTTCCATGGGGGCCATTTGAGAAGAAAAGGATGTATATTATCATTTTAATAATGTGATCTGTTTTTGAGGGGCCCAAATGACCTGGTTTGGGAACAGGATGTGCCTATCTAGCTAAACCCATGGAAAATAGATGCACAGCAAACAGTCTCTAAATAGAAAAAGAATACAACTGAACAGAACAGTGTCTAACATAATAGATTAGAACAGAATAGAACCCTTCACTGTCAATCAATACAGGTTGCTATGCTATGAAATGAGCACATCAGACACATTTACAGGCAGGACAGTCATTGGATGATAGAGACCAGAGGGTAGCCTGGTACTCCCCTGTGGATCGGCCCGCTCCACCATGCCCTCCCCCATCGTAGCGCATGACACTGGCCAGTATTGGACATGAATGGAGAGGAAGTGGTCATTAAAGGACGGGTCACACCTTATCTACGGCAGCCATGCATGTTGATGAGACGGGCGGGGGTGATGGAAGAGTAGCGAATGTGTGTGTGTCTGGGTTGTATATGTGTGTACATACATGTGTCTGGTTGTGGGTGAGTGTGTGTGTGTGTGTGTGTGTGTTGGGGGGTGTCTGGGTTGTATATATGTATACATGCATGTGTTTGGTTGTGTGTGTGTGTGTGTGTGTGTGTGTTGGGGGGTGTCTGGGTTGTATATATGTATACATGCATGTGTTTGGTTGTGTGTGAGTGTGTGTGTGTGTGTTGGGGGGTGTCTGGGTTGTATATATGTATACA
>JACXGJ010011031.1:0-20640 GCA_016801105.1 Esox niger | reverse complement strand
CTCTCTCTCTCTCCCCCTCTCGCCGCTCTCTCTCTCTCCCCCTCTCGCCGCTCTCTCTCTCTCCCCCTCTCGCCGCTCTCTCTCTCTCCCCCTCTCGCCGCTCTCTCTTTCTCCCGTTCCATTAACACTATACGGGGAGCAATTAGACTAGGCGTTTTGACACTCAACCCTCCTCCTTGTTTTGCAGGTGTAAGCTGTGACGCATGTTTAAAAGGGAACTTCAGAGGGCGCCGGTATAAGTGTTTAATTTGCTACGATTACGACCTGTGCGCGTCGTGCTACGAGAGCGGGGCCACCACGACAAGACACACAACAGAACACGCCATGCAGTGTATATTAACCCGGGTAGACTTTGGTAAGTCATTTGACATTGCAAGACGCCATGGTGGCTATTCCTGAGTACATGGCCCAAGTATTGTTTGCCTGACAGTGGTTTGGTTCTTGTACTTTTGTGTGCTTGTGGCGGGAAGCTATTTTTTGGTGCTGCCTTTGAGGTGAAATATTATTAATAGATACGGTTAGTTGATTGTGTCAGTGATTCTGTAGCTGCACTGTTTCCTCCCCAGACCTGTATTACGGTGGTGAGGCGTTCTCAGTAGAGCAGCCCCAGAGCTTTTCCTGTCCATACTGTGGTAAAATGGGCTACACAGAGACATCTCTACAGGAACACGTCACTTCAGACCATGCAGAGACATCCACGGAGGTGGTGAGTGGACTCATGACGGCAGCCTGTTGCGTCACGCTCTGTTCATTAGGACCGCATGGTGTGTATTTCGGCACAGAACGTTTTCGTGATGAACGCACCCCCGGGTGTCCTTGCGTCTAAACAGATATGTACTCCATCGATTTCAATAGAATGTTTGTAAGTCAAGTGGACGCGTGGCATCTGGCAACGCGATGAAACGCCCTGCTCAGATTCCAGGGAAGCGCTACCGCATTTCTGAAATGATGGCTTTCCGACCAACGCTTGCCAACACTGTACTAATAATTTGAGTGGTCGGTGGACTATTCCCAAGTATGCCTGCTGCTTTCTTCTTTTCAGATCTGTCCGATATGTGCCGCGTTGCCTGGTGGGGACCCCAATCACGTGACGGACGACTTTGCCGCTCATCTCACACTCGAACACCGCGCACCTAGAGATTTAATATCCTTCTGCACCTGTCTGCCCTGCCTGTCTGTGTGCCCGCTGTTTGTCTCTGTGTGCAGTTCATTGGAAGTAGCCGCAAAGCCCTCAGCCTGTCCCCTTGTGCTCCTTAACCTCACGCGTTCACGACGAGTCCAGCGGCGTCCGGCACGTGCGTCGGATGTTCCACCCTGGCCGTGGGCTGGGAGGTCCCCGGGCACGCAGGACCAACATGCACTTTACCAGCAGCTCCACCGGGGGGCTGTCGTCCTCTCAGAGCACCTCGTACTCCCCCAGTAACAGGGAAGCAATGGACCCCATAGCAGGTGAGCAGTGTTCGGAGCAGCTTCTGTATGCGGTCACCTGTGTAGTGGGTCTTCACTATGTTCGTTGGTAGTGTTTTTAGTTTCAGCCCTTTTGTTTGTGCCTCTTTTCTCCTGGGTGTATCTGACTAGGAACTGGTGATGTATCTGACAAGGAATTCCTTTCAGGGCCTAGTGTCTGCTGGGTTTGGTTTCTCCTTAAAGGCTTTGTCCGTTTTTTTTTAAAGATTGTGATTTAAAAATGTTCCATATGTTCTGGGACGATGTGGTGTTTCCTTAAACGCTTTTGTCAAATTTAAGACCGATCTGATTTAAACATTTCCCATATGTTCTGGGTCAGTGTGGAGTTACCTGTGGTGTACTGTTATTATTATTTTTGGACTATTTATAATTTGGTGTAATTCACCCAAAACCTCTCTCTGTTGTTGACCTAAATACTGCAAATCAGTGAGACAGTGTTTTAATTTTTTTGCTTTTTGTTAGTTAGCAACCCACAACATTTGTTGTAATCTTTTGATTCAATTTGACTACAGAACTTGCAATACTCTCTCTGAACAGGCTTGCTGGTAAGGTTAGACCTTATTTGCTATATCGCTAGGCTCCTATAGCTCGCTTGTGAAGAACATGGTGCTTGTAATGCCAGAGTTCGGGGTTTGGTTCCCATGAGGAAGGGGCAGGGCAGTAGTTTCAGTGTACATTTGCCCTACTGATTCTGTATGAAATACCTTTTTCAGCCATGGACGGAATGCAGATTTTCACAAAATTGACAATGATTTGTTACCCCTTTAAGTTTAAGTGCCACCCAAAACTGAATTTTCCATATTTCTTTATTTGATAGATTTTCTTGCTGATGCATAAATTAATCAAATGTGTGTAAATTATGATAATGCTCTTTGAATAACAGCTGTTTCAAAGAATTTCATATAATTCTATTGTTGGCATGGATCATTGTCCATTGAAATCGCTGTGGTAAATTTGCTAACAGCACCATACCAATGACATCCAAACTTCTCTTCTGATAACAGCTGGGTTTCAGTTTGGCCTTTAGATAATTTTGTGTGAAAAGAGTCAGGGGAAGACATTTTTACTCGGAATGGATTTGATAGTGAACATAAAAATATCTTCAATGGCCATTTTAGTTTTCCATATCCTGAAAGTCTATTGGTTTGACAACACTATCTTCTAACGGCCATTAAAAATGGCAACTTATTTTAACCACCACTAGCTAAAAATCAATGGAAATAAACCATTAATTTGTTTCTCTTGGACTGTAAACTCAACAAAATATTTTATGTATTAAACAATTACACTGCTTCCAGAATAATGACATCCATGTTGATCGTTTCACCTCTGATGACAAATACCAGCTGTTTGCAAATAAAGGAACAAGCTTTTTCCTGAAGGAATGTTATTGATGAGTATATCGGTCTTGTTGATAATCACAGGTCATGCTCTCAGGCTGAGGCACAGGGATCCCTAAATGTTGTCTAATGTCATACAATGTCATTTTTTATTAAAGCTTAGATGAACAAGTTGCATCTAACAACTTACGGACAAAGGCATATCAAGGGAGGATTTTATGTCTGAAATTTCCCTTTTAGGGGAATTTTAATGGGTGATTAAGGGTATTCGTGATTTATGTATTTACTGTACTGGTTGAATTGACTTGGGACATAACCAGAGTGGACCCGAAGCAAACGGTTATTTTGACAATTATTCCAAGTACACGGGCCAGCGAAAATCTCCGCCCACCCCAAGCGCTCGACACCTGGGACCAAGACACACTTCAGTGGCTTTTACTTGGCAGCCGTTTCCATTTCGCTCCAGCGGCTCTTTTATTGAAGACAGAATAGCTCCCATCACTATTGAAGTATACCCAGTAACCACATTATAACGTCCGTCTTGTCAAAACGGCCGTGGAACTCCCTACAGTAGCACTTACACCTGTCTGTGCTAGAGCCTGTTCATTTGACTAATGTCCTCAGAAGACACTTATATAACCCCTACTCTTCATCTCTGTCGCCTGGTAGAGCTGTTGTCTCAGCTGTCGGGTGTGCGGCGCTCGGCCGGCGGCCAGCTCAACTCATCGGGTCCGTCCGCGTCTCAGCTCCAGCAGTTACAGATGCAGCTGCAGTTGGAGCGCCAGCAGGCCCAGGCGGCCCGTCAGCAGCTGGAGACTGCCAGGAACGCCACGCGGCGCTCCAACCCAGGCGGCAATGTTGGCGCAGCCGTCCCTCCGCCCAGCGCCGCCGGCAACTCTGCTGGCGTGGCCGAGAGCAACCCCATGACCTCCCACAGCTCCCAGTTCCTGCTCACACGGTGAGTTGGGTTGACATCGACCATCTCCGGTTCTCTGGGATTTGGCGCGATAAAGCAGAGCCTTCATTTCCAAATTGGATTTGACAAAAATGGAGGAAGGAAGTGGTAAATATATACTGGATGCCTTAATTGGAAAAACCACACCATATTCCTGATGTACGATTGTTTTGAGGCTGTGAATATCAGTGGCTTGGTTATTTGCATTGAATACCAATAGGTGTAGGAAATAACTGTGCGTTTGTGTACTTTATGTTGAATACCTAAAGTAAAATGTGAAAAGGCAGGCAGATGCTAGAAGCTATTTAGGTTATTTGCCAGTCTTGTTTAACATTGTTATGGCTTGGGGTTAGACGCTATGCAGAGTCCTGTCTGTTAGACTTAAGGTATTTGGGAATGGTAATTGAAGAGTTATGGCCAAACCGAGGCCTTTCCCTTCACTCTGCATTCCCAGTTCCTCCATATGTATAGTCTAGCTCCTCTGCTCTGACCTAACATTCCCCTGTCCTCTCACAGGTTAAATGAGCCCAAGATGTCCGAGGCGGAACGGCAGGCGCTGGAAAGTGAGCGAGCCGACCGCAGCCTGTTTGTCCAGGAGTTGCTACTGAGCACGCTGATGCGCGAAGAAAGCTCCTCCTCAGATGAGGATGAGCGGCGAGACTTCGTCAGCTTCGGGGCCATGGGCTGCGTGGATATCATGCCTCTAGACGTAGCCCTGGAGAACCTCAACCTCACCGAGAGCGGTACCGGCGGTTATGGTAGCAGCTCCAGGAGCTCTAAGGAGCCTCCGCCACCTCCTCTTTGATGATATCCCAGTACCGTGCAGACTTTGTCCTTTGTGCTGCCACTGCCAGTGATTGGTGGAAGGGGGCATGGCAGCAGGCATTTTTTTTGGTGATTGTTATTTCAGGTCTGTCACCTTTGTTACGTTGTGTACAACCATACGAAAGGAGAGCGGGAGCGATTGGGGTGGGGGGACGTGCAAGTGGATGAGTGCGCAGTGCAAAGGGAGTGAGTGAGAGAAATAAATAAATATATATATATATAAATATATAAAAAGTTGATAATCAATTCCACATAACAAAATTTTTCCTTTAGCAGGCAAGCATTGGGTAGCCATAGCAAACCTTTGCTTCCTGTTGTCATGCAAAAGGCTCTCCTTATAAATACTCCACATTCAAAAACTGAAGAGGAACCAGACACCCTCTGATGAAGCTGCTGTGTGTATTTATGACTTATTAACAAATAAAAAGTGCTTGGATGGTTTACCATGAAAACTACTGCATGAGGTTCTTTGCAGCGTGCATGACTTTTAATGACTATCGTCATTAAAAAGGAAAATAAATATCCCAAAGCTTTTTCTCTTAGTATTTTCAAGGCTTACTTGAAACATGATCACATTTTTCAGAAAATTTGAACATTGCAGAAACAGATGTGCTAAAAATATTTAGGGCATTTTTAAACAAATATATTTTGTTTTATTTTTAATAGAAAAAAATGACATTGAAATCTATGGTCATTTCTAAAACGATGCAATGTGTTCATCTCTCAGCTCTGGTCCTTCTCTCTTGGTGACATTGTCTGAAAATGACTTCTGCGTTAATGGCAGAATTCAACACGTCTGTATTTCCTTGGTGCAAAGATAGGCAAGCCTGTGCCTGGAATACCACAGCTACGGCACAATTCTGTCCAAGCCAGGCACCACAAGCCGCATCATTCATTTGTCAGTTCCTCACCTAAATTCATCACATCTGGTTTGTCTGGTCAAGGTTCATAAAAACATGTAGTACGTGTGCCTCGGACCAGGGTTGTCATCACTTGACAATGACACATCAAAACAAACCGAATGAATACTCTAGGAGCAGAACATAGAAGATGTTGCCTCTGCCATTGTTCCTAGAGTTTGATGTTTTAGTGATACTCTGTATAACCACCAGTCTAGTGTCTCATTTCTGCACCCTCTACTGAAGGACTAATCTCCCATTGTCATCCATAGCACTGCGCTCTTCTCCAGCGCTCTGCTTATGTAGGCCTGGTGTTCCTCCCAGGTTCATTTGGATTTTGTTGTTGGGGGGGGTGCTTGAGACTTTCCACATTGCAGGCATTTTTTGTTCGATTTCCATTCTGAACGCATCTCTTTCTCTCGGCTAAGGATAGCACCTTCTATTTATTCTTTTTTTGTTGTTTTTGTTTCTTATTCTTTTAAGCCTTGTAATGAATCATGCCACCTCCATGCCTATACTCTTATCCTTTATGTAAAATACAATGAGATGTATATTGAATTTGTGCGTTAACTTTCATAAGGGTTCTAGGACATGAGCAGACTTTGTTTTTTTTATGTAAATTTAGAATGCGACAATAAAAAAAAATTGCGCACAGCTTTTGATTAAACTAAGCCCCTCCCGCTTGATCTTTGTGAAGGTGTGTTACTTGGCTTCTATTCTTGCGAGGTATGAGGCCATACCTCCGAAGCTTGTCATGCCTCCTTGGAGATCTGGAAACGTGCATTTTAAGGTTTTGAATGGTGTCAGTGTTCCCATTGGTAAAGCTTCTATTGGTTGTTACATTTTAAGAAACCACTACCCCACCCATGTATTAGATATTTTTTAACTGATTGGTTGTTGACAAAGTTGTATGATCACCCTGATTATGTCATACGTCAACAATTTTTTTTATCAGTGATTTCCCAGGGCATCCTCCAATGTTGCAATTAACACTTAAATTCTTGTGAAAACCGGATCCTCCACTTGTTCTTTCGTTGCAGAAGGTGTTCTGTGTAGGGCTTTTCACACTGTTTGACTGTTTTTGAGACCCTAACTTGAGCTGGACCGAGATGGTCTCGTAATGCAAAATGGAGTCTCCAACCAGTTCAGGGTTGACACAATACTGTAGAATTTGTTGCTAGGCTTTCCTGAAATGTGTTCAAACTGGATGTGTTCCACTCAGGGCCTTGTGTCTGCCATAAAAGCAAGAATCAACCAAATACTAACACTCTGAAACAACTTCTCAGCACCTACATGCACACTCAGAACATTGCATTGTAACCTCTGACCCCTGCCTCAACACTGCAATTGTTGGACATTTTTACTACCAGTATCATTGGGGAGTGACTGAGCAACAACAATACTCGCTATGGAGAGATATAGACCCTGGTGACTATAAACATCTCAACCTTGGCTCATAAACAGGGGCGCACCTGTAGAAAACGATTGCCGTGGAGCTGTAGATGACGCTGACATTTCCTGGAGCTGCTTCTGGATTTGATAGCTCTATAACATCTCTGATGCCTGTTTTAAAAACAGTGACATGCGTTTTAGCCAACATGTTAATTTCTGATGAGATTTAATCCTGACCTTAAGGCAACAAGAACCAGAGTTTCTAATTGGGCATGTTCAAATCGAGTCTTCCCATTCCAATCTGTTTTGTGCTTAATGACAATAACCAAGAACTATTCTGGGTAGAATTTGCCCTTAAACTGTGGTTTGATATATTCATCTTCCCCAAATCTAAATTGCAACACATGCATTTTTATCTACTTTCATATTAAGTGGTCTGAGCTTAATTTATATGGTTTTATGCTCCGGCCCAGCTGTTGTTGCAACTTCACCATGTGTTTTTGGTTAGATCACAACATTGTCCTTGAGATGCATTTCATGATACTCAAGTCAAGTTCTTTATATTAAAATAGCCACTAGAATTAATTGTGACTGCACATGTCAATTCTGTCTTTACAGAATGCTGGTATGTATACAATAGGTACCAAACTTGTGGCAGGTTGCTTAATGTGGTCATGCATATTAGCCAAGCCTGGATTAGGGTTGGCATCAACAATAGATATTTCCTTGTTTTATTGTGCTCTACTGCCTAACTGGTATTGTCTGGCTTCTGCAAAAGCTAACTCAGGACGTCACACTTGCTGATCTGACTGACTTCCTAGTTGGATTTCCTGCCTGACATCTGTGACCATTGACCAACACTGGCTATACCTAGAATGATGCTCTGCCAGTCCTGTTCTGCAGCCACCTTAAGTTATTTGTGATGTTTTTGCCGTAAGTTTCTTTAAGACTAATTCGTATCTGTCTTTTAATTTAGACTATTTACAGCAGAGAATAAAGGGAGCCCTTTTAAGTGAATATATTAACATTCTTACTACACTCTGTGAAGCACTGATTTCTGTGCAGACATGTCAAACTTTGTAGTTTGCCATTAGCAGAGCTATAAAAAAATACAAGGTGAAAGTCCCTCCCCGATGAGCACCTGTACTTGGAGTCACATCTTCAGCAAGTTAAAGATATTTTCAAATGGATTTAAGTCTGGTGTCACAGACTTCTGGCAGTTATTGCATTCAAAGAATATGCAACCAAAACTAAATATTGTTTGGGACTAAAAGCTTTATGATTTCGATATGGTGAAAGCAATATGTACTCAAACACCCTGAAGCAAAAGCTGTGTCATATGGTAACAGTAACCCAATTAACAAATCACAAAAATGAATAAACATAACATTCATGCAATTAACAGAAATGCGCATTTCCATCAGTTCTACCTTTACATCACCTAATCTGTCTAAAATTAGGATTGGTTTCACCAACACAGGTGCAGCCTTCCATAAAGATTAAAAACCTGTCTTAAAAATAAATATGGGAGTTTGGCAAACACACAGCCAGATCAAAAGACACATCTGAGGCCCTAAGAAGAAATATTGATGCCCACGTGTTTGGGAAAGTTTACAAAGCCATTTCTAATTTCACTGTCTGACAGATCATCTACAAATTGAGAAAATTCCAGATTCCACTGGCCATCAACATACAGTAGAACATGTCGTCCTACCAAATTTATGCCAACAGCTGACCGACGGATGTTCAGACAAGTCGCCACAAACCCTGGAATAACAGGCCTACTGCACAAACTTAGCCTACACGGGAGGTCAGGAAGAAGCCTCTGTTCTAAAATACACCTGGGTAAAGACCAAAACAAATAGAACAATGTGCTTTGGATAGAGGAGTCAAATGAGGAGTTATTTGGGCTCCATGCCATGTGCCATGTTTGGTGCAAGTGAAAGACAGCCTGAACAAAATGTCATAACTGTAAAACATGGAGGTGCTGGCATTATGGTTTGGTGCTGCTTTACTGCTTCAAGTCCTGGAAGATTTGCCATTGTTGAGTCAACCATAAATTCCATATTGTACCAGAGGATTCTGGAGGACAATGTGAGGCCATCTGTCACATAACTGAAAAGAACAAAACCTTGCAACAGGACATTGATCTAAAACACACAAGCAAAGCTAAAACAGAGTGTCTAAAAAAGAAGAATTCGCAATCCTATTCAAATGCATGCAGTACTTCAAGTGTCTTTCATGTTAGAAAGCCCCAAAACATGACTTCATAGAAGCAGTAGTGTAGAGTGTGCAGAAATTCCTACAAGTCAACATAAGAGACTGATTGAGTTACAAGTAATGGCTACATGGGGTCACACCAGCTACTGACGCTTGGGGTGTACACTAACTTGTTCCTCTTAAGCTGATTTTCTGTGTGATTAAATTTTTTTGTGTGTGTTAACATGGATTTAATCAGGATTTTGCCACTGCTCCAAATAAAATAGAAAATAAAATCTGTAGATTGTTCTTAAATCCATAATGTGCATAGAGTGGTGCAGTTGTGTTTGGCTTTGGGACTACCACCAAATCAATGTGGTTAACGATTGCTGTTCACAAAACACAACCGGTAAAGCAATGACAATTACATTTTGCTGCGCGTAGCGACATTTCTGCTCTCACTCTGCTGCAGATTTATAGCCTAGTTATTTGAAAAAGCAAAGTAGCCAAATGTTTTTCTGCCTTTAAAATGCAATGGAACAACATATTTTTATCCGTACATTTTAATGCACATTATCTACTTAGGAAATATGGTTGGAAATGACAAAATTCAACTTACAATATTCGTATAAATATCTTAACACGCTTGAATGTTTTTTTCTTTTGTCAATCAGAGTTGATGCAACAGATAAGTGATTGAAACGTCAATTTGTCTATCAAAAAATAATGTTGTGAAATTACATTACTGTGCATAGAAAAACAATTCTTAACTAGGTTTAAACATACTGAAATTAAGAAAACAAGTTTCAGTAAATGACCTGTGCCTATAACATCCCGCAGAGCTGTCGAACACCTTTGTGCACCCATGCGCTAGACATGCTTACTGATGGAAATGAACATCATTTGCATGGGATTTGTTGAGACATTTCCAACAGTTGCCTAAAAATAACACGTTTTTGGAATCGAAATACTGAGCAAAAAGATTGTTTAAACATCATTGTCTATAAAATAATTACAATTTAGCTCAAATAATTGCAATCGGATGATTATGTAATAATTGCGACTGCCCTAGTTATGGGAGGACTGTATTACATCACAGAGTGCATCGCACCTGGCTGTGTATGGGTTTGCACAGCCGCAGACCGATCCGAGTGCCCATGATGACCTCGTCGAAAGTGTCTGTAATGGGCACGCGAGCGGCGGGACAGGACCTGGGAACAGGTCCAACGAGTCCCATTTTCTTTTACATCATGTAGACAGCAGTGTATGTGCGCTGTTTTCCTGGGGAAATGATGTCACCAGGATGCACCATGGGAAGACAAAAAGCCGGTGGATGGATTGTGATGCTCTGGGCAATGTTCTGCTGGGAAACCCTGAGTCCAGGCGTTCATCTGGAAGTCAATTTGACGAGTGCCACCTACTTAAACATTATTGCAGACCAGGTACCCCCCTTCATAGCAATGGTATTCCCTGATGGCAGTGGTCTCTTTCAGCAGGATAATGCACTGCACACATTGTTTCGGGAGTAGTTTGAGGAACCTGATTATGAGTTCAAAGTGTTGTCCTGGCCTCCAAATTCCCCAGATCTCCATCTGATTGAGTATCTGTGGGATGTCCAGGATCAACAAGATCCACGGCGTTACACTTCGCTACTTACAAGACCTGAAGGATCTGCTGCTAATGTCTTGGTGCCAGATACCACGGTGCCAGATACCACGGGAAACCTTCAGGGCATCGGTGGGTTTCTGCTGTTTTGGTGGCACGCAAAGGACCAACTGTGTATTTGGCAAGTGGTCTTAATGTTTTGGCTCTCAGCTTAATTGAATTTTAGACTGCACTACTTCAGTGTGGCTTTGGCTATATGTTTGGTGTCATCATCCTGCTGGACTTCCCAGTTCCCAGGTCTCTCAAATTCTCTTGAATTCTTTCCAGGATTTCTCTGTACTTTGCGGCACCCATTTTGCCCATTATCTTCACAATCTTTCCAGGCACAAATGTAGAGAATCCTCACAGCATGATGCTACTACCACCATGTTAGGGATGGGGTTCTCAACATGATATAAGCATACAGCTTTGGTCTGAAGCCAAAAATCTCTGGTCTCATTAGTGCATAGAATCTTTTTAAATACTGTAAAAAAAAAAAAATGTTGTCATAAGGCTTTTGGTATTTTCCAGAATTGCCCTTCTTACCAAATACTCAGTTTTTCAAAAACATGTTTTAGACAGTTTCACAGTGTTTTATGCACATGATTTTCCCAATATGACTAATAATAATTCATATTATTATTATTTATTTTTTTGTATCTTGGGGTCTCATAGGTGCTGCTCCATCCAGCTCAATCTACACTGTCGCATTCACACTGGTATCATGAAGTATAACCTGAGATAGAGATGTCGCAGCACCATCTTTTGGCTTGGCGATATCTCGTAACAAATCTGTTCAAATTTGACTAGCTCGGGAAATAGTCAACGCTTTGAAAATCTTTTTAAATCCTACACAAATCATGCTTTGGAAGAACTTTATTCTGGATTGGCTTTCAATTTTTCTTTATCTTTATTATGCAGTTTTTAACCTGAAATCATGTGAAATAATTGTGCACAGGGCAACTCCATTTAAAAAGATAAAAAAGACAATTGGTTCTAAAGATTGTTGGATGCACCACAGCTCATTTAGGTGTGTCATAGCAGAGCACTTGAATACTTACTCAAGCAACAATTTTGTGTTTAAAATTTATAATGCTTAAAGCCAAATGGAAAGAGGTAAGCACAATCATTTCTGAAAAAAGTGGCACTCAAAAGCACAACACTCCAAATCTGAAGAACCATATCCTGATTCACCATGTGTATTTTTACAATATTATTCGGCTTACACTATAATAGTGGTATAACATTTTATGGGTAGACAATTGTTAATCACAATTATTTGTGCAACAGTTAACTGTCAACTCAGATTTCATAATCGTGACAGCCCTACCCAAAACCATCCTAAGCGCTTGTGCCACATTAGACTTTCTGTTGATTTGGACCAAACAGGATAACCTTTGTTGCCCTTGAGAATAAATAAGCCTCGAACCACTGTTGGCAGGTACTCACCACTGATGACCGGGAGCAACACAGGCTGACCAAGTCATCTGGCCATAAGAATTTGTCCCTTGTCAAAATCACTCAGGTCTTTAAACCTGCACCTTTCTCCTGCATCCAACACATTGACTACGAGAACTGATTGTTCGCTTAGCATCTAATCTACCCAGAACTTGACATGTGCCCTTGTAAGGAGATGATCTACGTTTTTCGCTTCACCTCCGAGTGGTCACAATGTTTGATTCATCAGTGTATTACACTGCTCAAAAAAATTAAGGGAACACTTATGTCACACATCGGGTCTTGATGAACGAAATACATTACAGTTCAAAATCTTTACTCTACAATGTTTTATTAATTGAGAACAAAATGACAGAACAATGGTCAATGCAAACCAAAATCACCCGCCAATTGAGGGCTGGATTCAAACTCACAACAAATATTAAAGTAAACAATTTAAATCACAGGCTGTTCCAACTTGCGCCAATTTCATCACGGCAACTCATAATATGACTCATGCACTCCTGTCTGGGCATGCTCCAGATGAGACGATGGATGGTGTCCTTGGGATCTCCTCCCAGACTTGGATCAGTGAGTTCTTGGACTGTCTGTGATGCTGCTTGGTGGCATCGGATGCTCTGATACATAACATCGCAGAGGTTCTCAGATGGATTCAGGTCTGGGGGAACCGGAGCGCCAGTCAATGGCATCAATGCCTTCGTCATCCAGGAAATGCCTACACACTCTTGTCACATGAGGCCAGGCATTGTCCTGCACCAGGAGGAACTCAGGCCAATTATGGTATTCTCTTCCAAATGTCATTTGAGCAGCATGGTGCTGGGCTGTGAGTAAAGGTCCCACTAGAGAACGTCGGGCCCAAATGCAGCCCTCAAGTCTGTTTCTGACAGTTTGGTCATTTTGATGGGCTGTGGCACTGCTTCTTCTGTTCCTCCTTACACAAAGGAGCAGATTTTGGTCCTGCTGCTGAGTTATTGCCCTTCTATGGTCCTGTCCAGCTCTGCTTGTGTAACGGCCCGTCTCCTGGTATCTCCTACATGCTCTTGAGACTGTAGCGGGAGACACAGCTAGCCTACTTGTGATGGCATATATGGATGTGCCATCCTGGAGGAGCTGGACTACCTGTGCAACCTGAATGGGCTGCAGGTATTGCTTCATGCTATCAGAAGTGACAAGGACACTAGCAAAACACAAATCTAGAGATGAATCAATCAGGAAGGATAAGGAGAGAGAGCACTTCTCTGTGACCACCACATGCAAAACCATTCCCTTTTTAGGGGTTGTCTTGCTATTGCCTCCAGTTCACTTCTTGTCACTTTCATATGCACCAAAACAGGTGACACTACTTCACAATCGCTTATGCTTCCAATCTAGACAGATTGATATCCCTGAAGTTGAATTGACTTGGTGTTATACTGTGATGATTCATTGTTTTTTAGCTGTGTGTGTGTGTGAGTGCGTGTGTGTATGTATAAAAGTTAATATTTTAACTTAATATGAATTGTTTGATTTCTAAACCAAACATCTGTTGTATGAAGCCAAAATAAGTGAAACGTTCTTTACTGACCCAATAATCAGCACTATGATTTATGATTTCACATTACTTGCTAACAAAAAATAACTGTAGGACCAGATTTCAAATGAAATGTCATGCTCAATTCATGATTTTCTTGTACACAATACTGTGTACTTGATTGGATTCATAAAGAAAAACTCTAAGTGGAATTCTGAAAGGAGACAACGTATTGTAAGACATACCACTTTATTAAATGCACAGTATTACAATTAACATTTCCATTAACTGCAGAGAAGCTACTCACATGATGCACAAAGCATAGAATTGATTGATAGAATTCACTGATACTTAAGCAGTGGGATTGAATCTGCTGGGAGAAACGGGTACAAACACGCAAACAGACACACACGTTGCAGCTCAGGGGCCTCAGATGCATACACACTCCCAGAAACACCCGCACACTGACTCTCACGGAACATCATTCAGACAGCAAAGAAAACATGTTATCTGCGCCGGGATTGAAAAAAACAGCAGTTTTGCTTTTTCGTATTTACAAAAGAATCAGTGATACCCCAATCCCAAGATAGGTTACATTCAAAACAAGTTCCCATCCCGTCTAAATTACATTCAAAACAATATACTATTCATGATGCAAAGTCACAGTTATTCATCTGAAAGGAGACCAAAAGGCTACAGTCAGAGATGGATGATTAGTTGGGGAATAAAATCACCTGTCTGTCGGATTGAGTCCTTTGACATTCCAGGTGACAATGAGTATGGCCTTCTTGTAGACAGGCAGACAGACAGATAGACAGACAGAATCACTCAGTCATAACTTCTAAGGTCCTTCCATCCAATAGGAAATCAGAGTGAGCTGAGACACAGGACTGAGTCAGTTCCTTTATAAAGAAAAGACAGTTTCAAGAAATCTCCTCTCCAGTTCCAAAGTTCCACGAAAAATAGGACTGTATTCTCACTGGTATTATGAACAAGCACAAATAAATTAGCCTTTTTTTGTTGCACAAATAAATTTGTATTTACATATTGCCAGTGGCCCATAACAGACTTTCTTTAATGTCACACATACCTGTTTAAAACAGAATGTACTATAGAACATACTATTCATTACAAATATCTGAACTGTACAGAATGGACTATTTAGAGCAGAAAACCATGACTATTATACAAAATGGACAAAATGCTGATACTGGTCAAGAAAGACCTCCCTTTGACAGACTATTGGCACCAAACAAATGTAAGCTTTGAAAGCATTATGTTGCAGTCCAACATAGCTAGGGGCAGATGTCTGTTGTGTTCAGCGAAGAATTCAACAGAGACAGTGGTGATATTACAACAATTGAAGTAACTGTGGCTGAAAATAGGAGTTTAGGTGTGCAGTTTGCTTTCATTAAAAGAGAATTATGAAGTGCACTTAAAAACAGTACAGCTCTTAGGCAACTCAATATCAAAAGCCAAAGTTTATGGTAACGGACAGTAATATAACTGATTAGCAGTATCACTAATGGGCAGTATTGTAGCAAGTTTGAATTTGAGTCAGTTTGAGATTACTCTTATCAAGACAACCCAGAAACAGTGGAATGATTGTGCAGTGATATCAATGTACAAATGGTGTGTAAATACATTACACATGGACACACCTAGCAGAGCAGTGTGGCAGTAATGGTAGTAATGGTGTTTTTATATTTGGACCAACCATAATTCACAGCTTCTCTGTACACCCACATGGAGGATTAGACTCAATAGTCTAAAACACCCTCAGACTTCAGATAATCCCACAGCTGAACCTAAACAGTGTATATCAATAGTCAATAGAATGGAGACATCACACTCAGGTCCTAGCACATAATATGCGCTACATAATGTAGACAAGTAAATTAGTAATTGATGTGCCTAAATAGCTGGATGGGGGCATTCTATCAATAAAAACTTGTTGTCTTTTCTAACTTTAGGCTCATAGTGACAGCAGTGCAAATATACTGTTGATCCGCTACGGCCAACAAAAAAATGAAGAAATCCTGAAAGGGAAAATCTGTCATTTCCCATCAGCTTCAGCATCCTGGAACATGTAAAGCTGCCTTTGAAATTGCGAAAAATACTGTGTAGTAAAGTTATGTTCAGCAAGAATATTTTTATGGTAGAGGATGCTCTAAGCCATCGTTGGTCAAGGTGCTCTTCATGAACAACAAAATATAACCTGGATGCATAAATTACCTACTGCTCTGATTTAAGTTGAGGCCTCTCAAGGTTTCTCCCTCTTCCAACTTCATACTGGGACGGGCATCTATTCACTGTGCTTTAGTAATCCAGAAATGTATGTTTCTGCATCATGTGCAGTAAATACTAACCACATTCAAAACAGCAACACGTTCTACATGGAAATGGACAATGTCAGTAGCTAGCAAAATAGAATCAGATAGAAAAGACCACTGATAATGAACCACAACCAGAAACATTAATTTACAAAACAAAATAATTCAATAAATGAGTTGTAAATATGGCATAGAAGGGTCCATGTCTTTTAAAAGAAAAACCCTAATAGCACTTATACTTTTTGATAATATGCACAAATGTATACCAATTATGGACACTCAGGGATTTGACATTGTTGGTTTGTGTGGATGGTTGGCTCTCAGTCTGTCCGGCGTAAGGGAACCTAAATAGAGACTTTGTAACATATTAATAACACTATATTAGCGCTACATCTCCATTTCATAAATACATGAAAAAAGTGCACTCCTTATGAATGGATTATGAATATGCCATAAATCAGTCAGTCATCCTTAAAGGTACCCTTCAAAACCGACAAATCAACTCCACAGGCGGGCCATGATGACAACAGTTCAGTCACCAATCAAAATGTTAAGACATGGCATAACATGAAAACAACAGAGTCAAGAGCCCCTGACATCAAAAACAAAGTTCTCACATCATAAAAATAGTCCATGAGTGCTGTCTATAAGCTGTATGCTTTAATTAATGAATTTTCTTTGTCTCCTCTTCATGTGCCTCTCCACACAAGATGTTTCTCCTCTTGTTGGGAGGAAAAGCTGTCTTCGTGTTGGCAGCTGTCCATACATTGCCCGTGACGATTTTGACACGTATTCATTTTCCCTTTGTTCATCCCCAGCAAAATAGTGTACAAGAAATGTACAATAATACAATGTACAATAAGGATTAATTTCATGGACCCAGATTAGGCCTACTCTTTAATCAAGATAACTGGTCATTTGGTTTCATGGTCATGGCCTCAATTATTCTTGGACTAAGTTTAATCTTCATTTAAAAAAAAAAGACTATAAAAAAAATCCTGTCACAGTCCAGTAGTCCAGGAATATGTAATTCAAGGTTCATTGATGATGATTCATATTTTTTGCTCTTGATGAACTAAACCAGATTAGGGCCTACCCCTGGACTTTTAATCTGGGTTTGAGAAACTGATCCTCAAATGAGGTCTTCAAATGAGGAGGGAAAGGAAATCTCAATCAAATGTAAGGCTTTTGTTAATGTCATGAGGAGGCAGAAGCACAGTCAGAACACACACAAACATATAATATGTTCACACACGCAACTCCTCCCTTAACCCCGCACATACACACAAAAACACAACTCCACCCATACACAAACAGCTCCACCTTCACCCCCACCCATACATATACACTCACACACATACACACACCTGTCCAGACTCCCTCAGCCCAGGATGTCTAGGTAAACTGGAGAGGCCTTGGCCAGACTCTGGAGCAAGCTGTAGATCTCCTTAATGTGATGTCTCATGTAGGGCTCTCTCTGCCAGCACCCCAGCATTAGGTCGTACACCTCCTTTGGACAGGAACGTGGCCGCTGCAGCACGCGTCCTTGGGTGATGCACTCAATCACCTGTAGGGGGAGCACAACACATCACTGATCAGAACGTTTTTCAGTTCAATTGAAATGTAATTAAATGTTAGTTAATTCTCCACCTTTTGGGCAATCAGGAGCTCTGTTTTTTCACGTAAGTTAAATATTACAGGGTGATTGAAATTATTGGCATTGTTTCTGTGTGTACCATATATTCATAATATGTAGTTTACAAATCTACATAACGTGGACAACAAAGGTTTACTTAAAAACAAAGTGAGATCAGCCGAGTGATGTCTTCTTTTTTTGTTGTTGATTAATCTCATTATTAGACCCACTGACTGTTGGTCTAAGTTTGAGCTTGTGGATCTGACCTTTGTATGTTAGAACTTCAAACCAAAGGTTACTAGTGCTGCTTGACCTGACTGACCTCGTTGTTGGAGAGCTGGTACCAGGGCTGCTTCCCATATGTGAAGATCTCCCAGAGGACCACGCCCAGACTCCAGACATCGCTCTCCGTGGTGAACCTCCGGTACATGATGCTTTCTGGAGGCATCCATCGGATGGGCAGCATAGTGTGACCTCCCACCTGGAAACAAACAGTATCCATCAGGAAGTATTCAGGATGGACACTGGGGAAGTGATCAACAGACGATGATGACAGAAGAGGCAGGCCTGAATTAAGAAAAATGGACACCAATCCAGGTAGGAAAATGAGGTTTTGTAGTTCCTTTTCAGCACATAATAATATTTGGAAGAATATTGTCATTATCACAAATGCATTATTATCCCAAGAAAAATTAAAATATGTATTTTTTGTTGAACCAGTATAGATGCTGTACAATGTAAAGTCATGAAGGGATGTTTTCCCAGCTTATATGTTAACAAATATTGCCTTGGTATTGACACTTTTTTGTCATAGCTAATATTTGTATGACGATTGTGTTAGCCTGCTAATTTCTTCAATGTATTGAGTCAAATTCTGCTCAGCTTCAGCTGCATCACTGGTCTTCCTCATCTCTTACTGCTGGCCAATCTTGCGGTCTATTAAGTGGGCCTATGTTGCTATCTGATTGGGTGATGATGGGTCTTAGTTATGCTCATGTGTTTTGTGTTGACTCCCTTCGGGGGGGGGGGGGTCCACAGTAGACAGCATCTCAGTGTACCTAGACCTGCCCCAGGCCTGTGGCTGACTGGGACACACAATGTCTGTCTCCAACAGGCAAATTGTATTACAGCACTGGCTTAAGGTGACTATCTGTCAAATCTGTACTTGCTATAAGCCTGAAGGGTTGTTAATACTGTTCTAGTACAGTAGCAGATAGCAGTTATGCAGTTAGCTCGATCTATTTGCTCTATATCTAGCCAATATGTTGCCTGTATGGCATAACAACAAATGCAGTGAGTAAAGGAGGTTCAAATTGGTCTACCTGGCTATTGATAATCAAACTGTTTAGGTACTGGTTAGATATAAAAAGAGGCATCTTCACTACTTTTTTTAATAAGCAGTAAAAACAGACTTGCCTGAAAATGCAATAAAACAGAGGAAAGAATTCACAGCTAGATTTGCATCATCGCGTAAATGCAAAGTCAAGCATGAACTCCCTGTTCATGGAAAAACTGCTAGTGCTTTTTTGCACTGTTGCCCCCTATTACCATGGAAACAGCAATTCTATGCAGATTATAGAATTAGCATTTAAATGGCATTAAAAATAGATAAAAATATTTCTGGTTAAAATTACTATTGCTGTAAGTGCAATTCTGTTACAAACCAAAACCAGAACAAAATTTTAATTACACATTTGACACTATACATTTGACACTATTTCTCCCTGTCTCTGTCTGTCTGTCTGTCTGCCTGCATGCCTGCCTGCCTACGTGCGTGCGTGCGTGCGTGCGTGTGTGTGTGTGTTTTGTCTGTCTCTGCGCGTGCCTTCAGACTCACTCTGTAGTAGTCAGTGCTGTACACATCCCTGGACATGCCGAAGTCTCCAATCTTGACCAGCAAGTTCTCGCCCACCAGACAGTTGCGTGTGGCCAGGTCTCTGTGGACGAAGTGCTGGGAGGCCAGGTAGACCATGCCTGCGGCGATCTGCTGGGCAATGTGCAGCATCTGGGACTGGGTCAGCTCCACCATCAGGCTGTGCTGGCCATCAGCCATCAGCACCGCGTCAGGACCGTGGGACCTACGCCAGATGCGATACCAGATCTTACCGACATCATTGGATTAGTGCACTTTTTTTTTGCTTGCGTTGCATCTTCAATTTCAAATGCTCATCCTCAAACTTACAGCATCCAACAAAACCGATCTTCTTACGGCTTTAATATTACACTTGGCAAGAATAAACAAGTTACCACACCTATATGGACAGTACCGAGTCTAGGCTTTTGGGGGCCCTAAGCAGAATTTTACTTGGGGCCCCCTCTCCCCTATTGGTCTTGGACTCTCTAGCGGTCAGGGGGGGCCCTAAGTGACTGCTTATATCGCGTATGCCTAGAACCAGCCCTGTGTATGGACAAATTGGCACCTGAGGAACTTGTTGAGGTCTCCGTGCTTCATGTACTCAAAGACCATGATGAGGGGGTCGCTCTCTACACACACGCCATAGAAGGTGACAATGTGCTCGTGCTGCAGGTTGGTCAGGAGCTCAGCCTCCCGGTGGAAATCGGCGCGGCCACTTTCGCTTGCCTCTTTCAGTGTCTGAGAAAGACGGATGGACCAAACACAATTAAGTCCTAATTCAGTAATTGATTAATAGGTTTGCAGAGTGTCCTTAATGTAAAATTCTAATATAATTCAAATGTGATTTTTTTGTGGTGCGGTAATCTAAAACAATGTACAATGTAAGACTCCTGAGAAAGAGAACAGCAATAACTGTTACATTTTATGTAGCATACCTAAATGAAAAAAGGAAAAAAGACTAAAAGACTTACCCACACATACCCCTGTCATACCCCACCTCCCCCTGTCATACCCCACCTCCCCCTGTCATACCCCACCTCCCCCTATCATACCCACACATCCCCTGTCATACCCCACCTCCCCCTGTCATACCCCACCTCCCCCTATCATACCCACACATCCCCTGT
>JACXGJ010011030.1:0-20457 GCA_016801105.1 Esox niger | reverse complement strand
GGGAACCTATTTATGTTGAATGTTTGCACACGGATGTGTGTTTCATTTTGGTTGTTAGCCGTAGGCTATATTTCACCCAGTCATTGTGTCTGTTCTGAGTTGTTCTTTTGTTTCTTTTTACCATTAAAACATGGATTATTTCCGAAACAGCCGTTCTGCCTCTGCTTTTCTGTCCACATACCCCGGACACTATGACAGATAATTACTAGTCAACATTACATTTGGCCTCATTGAACTTTTTGGGACTTTTCTTTGATTGAATAGTCATAATTGTCTTTCAACTAATAAATACAAAACTACTCTCCCCACCACATTTCCTTATGATTCTGATTCTTTAATAACTTGGTGGTATTTGGTCCTGACTAATGGCCTGCTTATGAACAGGGGGGAAATGCTGTCCACCCAGTATAAATGTTATTCTTCATGCTTCCAACTTAACTAATTATACAGTCCTTGTATGTTTTAGAGTGATAAACAATAAATGAATGCTGCAGCAAAAAGACAGCTATTCACCTTTATAGAGTGGGTTGTCGATAACCTTTGGAATTAACAGATGCTGAATACAGTCTCTGCGTCTCTATTTACACTTTTGTTTTATTTTGGCAAATATTTTTTGGGGTCAAACCAACACATTACAGACTCATGTAATTTGGCGTAATGTCTCTGCCACTGCTGGAACTTTGTATTTGAAATAAGCTATGATATTCACAAAAACAAATGTATGCACATATTTCTATATGGGAGTAGGGAGATAATGTAATCTGTGCAAAGGCATTGGCCACAATGGCATATTCAGTGTGTTTTTTAACAAGCTTTGACACATTTTCATGTGATTACTCATTAGCAAACTGTGACATCCTACTTTCTCTGTAATTTAAAAAGGAATGGTTTTCTGGGATCACCTAAAGAATGTAAACATGGGCTTGTGTGGGCTACTAAAAATATATTTTAGTACAATTTATTCATTTCTGTAACAATTATTTGTTGTGTGCTGGTATTTTTTATATGTTTTATTTAAGATTTAAGATTGAGTGACAACCTGGCTGAATGTATACAATTGCAGAAGGACAGGACACCCTCAGAACCGCTTATATTATATATAAATCGACACTATACACAAGAAAAATTTACAAAATAAACCATTTACGCCATTTAGTGAGACACATATGCAAACGGATTTTCAGCAAGTGCATTGATCATATCGCAGGCAGAAAAGGTGAGTGAGCTAATAGGCAGTCAGATGAAAAGGGTTGGGCTAACAGGCAGTCAGATGAAAAGGGTTGGGCTAACAGGCAGTCAGATGAAAAGGGTTGGGCTAACAGGCAGTCAGATGAAAAGGGTTGGGCTAACAGGCAGTCAGATGAAAAGGGTTGAGCTAACAGACAGTCAGATGAAAAGGGTTGAGCTAACAGACATACGTCTTTGGTAAACCGGGTCCAGATCATCTCAGGATCCATATTTTGCGGCTCCTTTTTAACCTCGTTCACGTCATATTGACAGTTTCTTCTGTGTGATCAGGCTTTTAGTGATGTAGTGAACTGATCATTGCAGACCGTTGCTGTTGCTCGGCAATAAGGCAACGGTCATTGAGCTATAAAAGAGCTCAGTGCGGTTCCCTTCTCCGGAGAACGAGTGGAACATCGATCATGCACACTGCATTCATTGTGACATGATGCATGGCTCCACGAAATACCTTAAAACCACAAGTCCCATTGTGAACCTCTCACACAGAAAACACTCTATTTGTCAGACAAAGAAACTCTTCAACACTACTGGACTAAAACAAACACTTTACATCCCAAAACACAGAAAAGCCCAGTACCTAATATGATGCTTGACCATTCAAACATTATGACAATAGCAACAGACATACAGAAACTTAATAGCAATGGATATCCAAATTCTTTTAAGCTAGAGGATGATACATATAGTTGTGCACATATGATTGCATTAATTGAAAGGATAGTGATCATATGAAGCCATTTATTATCACATTATAGTTGTTTGGCTACTTTTTAAATCATAATGATAAAATAAATTACCCAAATGGCCCTGATCAAAAGTTTACATACCCTTGAATGTTTGACCTTGTTACAGACACAAGGTGACACACACAGGTGAAAATGGCGATTCAAGGTGAATTTCCCACACCTGTGGCTTTACAAATTGCAATTAGTGTCTGTGTATAAAAAGTAAATGTGTTTGTTAGCTCTCACATGGATGTACTAAGCAGGCTAGATACTGAGCCATGGGGAGCAGAAAATAACCGTTTGAAGACCTGCGTAACAATGTAATGGAAATTCATAAAGATGGGAAAAATAAATAAAAAGATATCTAAAGCCTTGCAAATGCCAGTCAGTATTGATCAATCACTTATTAAGAAGTAGGAAATTTGAGGATCTCTTGATACCAAGCCAAGGTCAGGTAGACCAAGAAAGAATTCTGCCAAAACTGACAGAAGAATTGTTCTGGATACAAAGAGAAACCCACAGGTAATTTCAGGAGAAATAAAAATAAATGAATAAAAATAAATAAAAAGACGTGTGGTGGTTTCATTGAGCCCATTATGATACATGAACAATAATGAGCTGCATTGTCAAGGTTCCTGAAAGAAGCCTTCACTGTGCCAATACCACAAAAAGCCCTGTTACATTATGCCCAACAACACCTTGACACACCTAATAGCATCTGGCACGCTAATTTAAAGTGCTGAGACCAAAATAGAGTTTTATGGTCACAACCATAAGCGCAATGTTTGGAGAAGGGTCAACAAGGCCTATAGTGAACAGAATACCATCCCCACTGTGAAGCATGGTGGTTGCTCAATGATGTTTTGCGTGTGTGTGAGCTCAGGGAATTTTGTATACATTAATAGCAAGATGAATGCAGCATGTTTTCAGAACATACTGGCAGACAATTTGCATTCTTCTGAATGAAAGCTGCGCATGGGACGCACTAAGAACAATGACCCTAAGAACAAGGCCAAGTCGACCCTCCAGTGGTTACAGCAGAAAAAGGTGAAAGTTTTGGGGTGGTCATCACAGTCTCCTGACCTTAATATCATCGAGCCACTCTGGGGAGATTTCGAACGTGTGGTTCATGCAAGACGACCAAAGACTTTGCATGACCTGGAGGCATTTCGCCAAGATAAATGGGAAGCTATTGAATACCACCTGTAAGAATTTGGGGCCTCATAGACAATGAAAAAGACTGCACGCTGTCATTGATGCTAAAGGGGGCAATACACAGTACTATTGCGTATGCAGACTTTTGAGCAGGGGTCAGATATTTTTTTTCTTTGTTGCCATGTTTTGTTTTATGATTGTGCCATTCTGTTATGACCTACATTGAATGTGAATCTCATAAGAAATAAAAGACATGTCTTGGCTGCTCACTCATGTTTTCTTTACAAATGGTACATCTATTATCAATTCTCCAAGGCTAGGCAAACCTTTGAGCACAAATGTATATTATGGCAGTAGTAATAGCAGTTGTTGTAGTACTAAAGCTTAGAGCTCATGTTTACTGTTCCATTCCTCACCACTAACTATAGCACTCACTTCTCATTTCGACCAGAGCCCTATGGCCATTGGTCAAAAGTAGGACATCATGGAATGGATAGGGTGCCATTTGGGAGGCAGCCACGTAGTTATTAAACTGAATATCCTGGCAGCTTTTCTTGGACCGAGGGCAAACCCAGGGCAAGACAACTGGGCAGGATCCTCTGAAGGCGACTGTTCGTTGGCAGGTCCGATTTATTACAGCGCCCTCTTTAAGTGCCCACCAAGGAGCTCCAATGCCGATACAGATAGTGATAATTATTTCTAAATAGACCATTCGGATATTACTCCAGGCAGCTCCAAACTCTTTCTCTGGCATCTGTGTGTTGTTTTCATTCTCTCTCTTTATAATATATATAAATAAGCCTTTTGACCACAGTGCCATTTGGAGCTTTACTTTGTTCTTTTCCAAAGTTTACTACATTGTGCAAGTTGAATTATAAAGTATCATAAAAACCTAGTCTAAATAGCCTTAGCTCAGCCCTAGATCAGCCCCCATCCCCGCAGGCATGAGAAAACATCCACGCTTTTTGTCTAAATCTTGAGTAGGTTTGACCAAAACGGACAATTCACTGTCATCTCCCTCACTAGTATTTAAACAACCAACTAACATCAGCAGCAGCTCCCCCCCTCCCTCCCCCCAGTCACCCACTGATCTTCTGAATCCAAACACACACACCAGTGTAATATCTGTCTGACAGTTGAGTATGTCTGTATTTCATTTTTGTCATATTTTACTTGGTTTTATTTATTATCGCTCAATCAAAACCCTGGAAAGTAGGCCAATGTATGGGCATCTAAATGTGCAATTAATGGAAATTATAGCTTGCCTAAAAGTTCATAATCTTTTAGGCAAACAAACACTCACTAATAAGAAAGAGTACATTGACAATCACACACACAAACACACACAAACACGCACACAGAATATTAACACATAGTCAACAGACAATGACATGAAATGGATTATGGATGAAGCTAAGTAATCTCAACAATTTAGTCAACATGACAATACGTGATGAATAATACGATGATTTTGGGGGAAGGCTGGTCTCCAATAGGTGTCCTATAAAGCCTGTCAGCTTCCTCTATCACTTATATTGTTTCTTTAATACATGAGGGTGAATCTTGTCTGTGAAGGACTAATTCAGAGACAGAACTCTGCCTTGCCTCGGGCAGTAAATATATTTAACATGCATTTGTATGCCTGAGCTACCACAGAGGAAATCCCATTTAACTTACTAAACACACACACATACAAACGCACAGACACAAATACTTTAAGGCACACACACCCATACCTCACACACACACACACACACACACACACACACCCACACTTCACAAACACACACACGCTAATTTTAAAATTAATTGATTTTAAAATTAGTTCAATCAAATTGTGGACTGTTACAGACGACAACCATAACACTGTCTTGTCAGAGAAGTAGGTTAATCTTGGTCCCTTTGTCAGTTAGCCCTTTGTCAGTTATTGTGTTTCCTGCTTGGTTTATGTCTGTCCCTGCCACCAGTCTATGTTTTTGCCTGCCTGTTTTTCTACCGTTTTCTTGTTTTGATTTTCCTGTATCTGTTCCACTATTAAGTCCTTTATTTATCCTTCAGGTCTGCTCTTGGGTCCGGCTTTAGCTATATTGTTACAGTTCCCGTCCCTTGTTGCTATCTCTTAGCAAGCTATTTTGATGTGGTATTTTTCAAACTGTATTTAGTACATGAATGTATATAAGTACATCTAAATACTAATACATGAGTTTACCTAGGGTGCAATGCAGTCAGTCACCGTTTGAATAGTGCACAAATGTTCTTGTTTTGAATCAGTGCTCAAGCACATTGGATTTAAAATTATACAATAAATATGGGGTTAAAGTGCTTATTGTCAGCTTTAATATAAATGTTTTTACTCATTTTGTATGAACCGCTTATAAGTTACAGCAATTGGCTTCACAGCTGTTCTATTAGGCTGCTGTGTGTGTTTCCATCATTAGTTCATGTACCATAAAGCTGTTAATACCTAATTTTGACTTTAGGATTGCTGATGTCTGAGAACATGAGGATCAAATAAGTGTCAATGCAAGTCAATTTGGCCCACATGATGCAAATAAATTCTGATTTATTTTGGCTCAGCAATAACAAATTACTGGTTGGCTCAGAAATAACAAATTACCTGCTAGACCAAGGAAGAACACGACATCCCAAAGAATGCTCCCCATACTGAAGGTTAAAATAAATGAGTACTTTCAGAGATCAGAAACACTGTCCAGGAGGTAGGAGCGGATCTGTCAGCCTCCACCATTGGTCACTTAACCAGCTGAATTACCAATTCTGGACTGCAAGATGCAAAAACGCTAGACAGCCTTAAAAAACACCAAATGGAGCCTGCCATGCTCTGGAAAAGGTTCATGTGGACAGAAAAAGTATTAACATGCACTATAGTGATGACAAGAGAACAGTGTTTAGAAAAGAAAGGAAATGACAAAGCAACTTATCTGTGAAACTAGGTGGGGGAGTGTTCTGCACTGGGAATGAAAGGAAGCCGATGGAACTGGTCATGTTCAGTGATGATATAACTGCTGAGGGCATCATGAGGATGAATTCTGTTAGCAAAAACCTCTTGACTTTTCAGATCCATTGCAGCAGGGTAGTGATCTAAAATATACAAAAAAATATGTTTTAGCTAGAACCAGAAGGTTCAAACAGGAACCAAATCCTAGGGGAAGCACAAACAAAATAATCCAGTTGTGAAACCTCTAAAATCACCATTGCTGTTTTCCTTACAGGTTTGGTGAACTTGGTATTGCACAAGTCAGTTAAATGGACAGTTATTGAACGCTACATATCAAGAACCCTCCCCTCCAGGCCAGACCTGTTGGTGCTATGTTTTTCACTCTTCTCAAAATCGATTGGAAGCAATTTCTTTGCATAGAGTTATGCCTTATGCTCTTTTGCAATATTGCAACAAAACCCTCTTTCTCTTATTCTCTTACACATTCTTTTTGTCTTGTTAACTGTCTTTCTAGTTCCCTTTCTCTTTCACTCATTCTGTAGTTCATAGATCACATCATTTTATTGCTACTGCGAAGCCGGGCGTAATAGAGTGGAATCAAAAAAGTGACACAGGTAGTATAATAGTGGACAAAAGCCCACCAATCATTTGTGGATCAAAGCCATATATATCAGTCACCGCCACTTTGGAGGGCTGATCTACAATCGGATATATAATCGTTTTCATTATGATTTAAAAGTGTAACTGATCCTGAATCAGCGCTCAGAGACTACTCAGTACATCACCATATGTCCCCTGAAGGAGGCATTTCAGTTAGGTCTACACTGGATGATAGAAACCTTCTGCAGTACAGGGCTATGTTTTCGGCCAATGGTCAAGGCTTGGAAAGAATTTATCTTAATTTGTATTTCACTCACTTTAGTCAAAAACATCCACTGCAAACATTTAACAGGGCTGTGTTACAGTAAGATCATTTTCAAGACTGAAATGAATCAGAGTATTGATTTATGCTGCATTGTTTTTGACCGTTTGGTTTCTGAACCCGTTTCAGCTCTGTATGTGCGTGCATGCGTGTCTGCCTGCAGAAATATCAACTTGAAATCAACATGGACAGGAATAGAACATCAACCAAGATAATTCGGAATCATGTTCCATTAATGAAACTAATTAGTTCCACTAGAATGTTAACAGGTTTAATTGCAGAAGATGAGAACTGATGGGATAACAAACTGAGGGGGGCTGGCGGAGCGGGTGGTCTCCGCTGTTCTGTCTCAATCTAGTCCCCATCCTATGTGATATCTCAGACATCAACAGTCTGATTTGAACTCAACTTGGGTAAAATATATTTCTTGTCAGATACTGATCTTGCATTTACTAAGTGACACTGATTGACCAGATATTGGCAGTATAACCAACAACTGAACATATGTCTTGGCATGCCCCTCACCCTGTTGGAGATTTTACACATACCTATATTTAAAAGGAATCAATTTGCCTCAATAATATAAAAACAATCGTTAAACACAACCGAACATATGCTGTGATATCACCCATTGACAAAAGTCACTCAATGCAAACAAAATGGTTGCTAGGAACCAATTAACATTCCCAAGGGACTTGTCATGCACATTTAAGAATATGAATCAAATTTAGATGTTCTTACTGTGACAAAATATCCATGTTACAAACATTGTTAGCTGTTGAATTATTTTCTGATGTCGAAAAGTACTCATTAACAATCTGTATTTTTATTCATCACAACTGTACTGGCTTCTCCCTGATGTGGGTCATAGCCATTCATACAATGCTGCAGTTATTTATTTTAGGTTAATTCACTGCAGCACTGAAACTACTGCACTCAACAACAACAAAAAGTTAAAAAAATATGTTTGGCTGTCCTGTTGAAATGAGGCCTTTTTGTATTCCAGACAGGCACGTGCACAGGTAAAGCTCAAACTGTGCAGGACACATGCCCCTTTGCTGTCCAGTTGGCATGTGCCCGTCCACCTTGGTGCCACGTGTCACACAATCCTACACATTGTCTGTACATGTGAGCTGACAAGTACGCCCCCTTTTTCAGATTCAGCACGTGCCCCTCTACTTTTTATTGGTTCCTGGTAGTAGGAAATGAGTAAAAAGTGTTCTTTCTACCTGGAACAAACCAAAGGTTTCCCTGATAGGTGCTTTAATCCATTTGAAACATAATGTTTGTGCCTCTGCATCTGTGAATTCGCTGAATCACAGAAAACTGAAAATGGCTTCTTCTTTTCACTGAATTGCTGTTAAAGGGATTTAACAACCATAATTATTGATCTAATCTCATTAGACATTCATGCATGCGGTATGTTATGTCGTCGGAAATCAATGAAAGCCCAAAATCTCCTTTTCGTCCAATAAAAGGAACTTAACAAGAAGTCAAAAGATTTAATGGTTGTCATGCTCCAAAGAATTAAGCAATTTGTTGTCTGTTGTCCATTCAACAAGCCCAGCCCCTGGGCTGCCGGCATCTCTGCTCTGACTCCACTTGAGCTGTCGCTGGGGAGAGAGAGCCACTTAGGAACCGAGAGATGGCCAACAGACAAATCCGCACACAGATACATATAGAAACTCACATGCATTCATATTTTCCCAAAACAGGTGAAAACACCCACATACACTTCTCAAACCTTACTATGCTACAAACACATATAAGGACTACATAAATAGACCAACTAGATAGAGCACAGCGATGTACACCACCACAAAATTCAGAGACATCTGAAAACTGTTGCCGGTACAACAAAAGGAAAGACAGAGAGAGAGATAAGTAATTCAGGTGTAGAGTAACTGAAGAAAAATAGTGAAGAAATAAAGAGAAATAATTTTCCTACCAGCTCTTCTCACATCCTGTGGTCTTGAAGGTAAAAGGTATCCCTGAGCTCTGAAGCCAGAGTAAAGGTGAATCAAAGAGAGAGGAGAGAGAGAAGGAAGAGAAAGAAGAGAGAGACGGAGGGAACCTGAAGAGAGAGTGAGAGAAGGAAAGAGAGCAAGGGTGAGAAAGGAGGTAAACTAGGAGGAGAAAGAAGGATAGACAAAAGGTGATGGGGGAGGGAGTAGAGAGGAGGAAAGAGAACAGCGAAGGAGAACAGAAGATGGATAAAGAGAGTAGTACAAGGAAATAGGGGTGATGCAGGGAACAAATAGAGAGAGGGAGATAGAAACAGAGAACCAGCCAGTGTTGGCTGCAGCAGTAGACTGCTACTCCTGTTTCTGTTCAGCTCTATCAGACAAATCCGTTGAGACACACACACACACACACACACACAGACACACAGACACACAGACACACACTGACTGTGTGTAAAAATTGTCCGATCGTCATCCACATCGCAGGCCTTTACCTTAAGAAGACGCCGCACAGCTGGCAAGCTGTCTGGTTGCCTGGTTGTCTGGCTGGCTGCTCCTGGTGGGTATGGATGATATTATGTCTTTATAGTAGGCATGTTGCCTAGTGCGCATTTCTGTCCGTTTGCATACACTTGTTGCATGCGTGTATAAGCATGACGTGTGTTCGTGTGTGTTGGCGTGATATGCGGATGCTGTCATGCATCAGGGGTCAAGCATGTGTTAAAGAGAGAGAGAGAGAGAAAGAGTCAGGCAGACACGATAGCAGAGAGGCAGAGAGCCAGACAGGCAGGCAGACAGACAGACAGGCAGACAGGCAGATAGACAAACAATGATGCATTGTCATCTCTTAAAAACTCATGAGAGACTATTACATTCCTCACTTCAGGGAGGTGTTGCACGATGTGTGTGTGTGTGTGTGTGTTTGTGTGTGATTAACATCAATGTGTGTACATGTGGGAATCTGAGTTCCCCACAAAAATAGTATTTTGGGCAGGTCCTCACTAGGGAAAATGTACTTGGTGGCTCAGGAATTAGGTATAGGGAAAGATTTACAATTGGGCATAGCGTTAGATTTAGGGGGCCTTTAATTTACATATTATCTTACGAGCAGGTAAAATTTTGGAAGAAATGAAATGTTATAGAGGTTAGTGTTAGGATTAACCATGTTGCCCATTAAGGAAATGGGCAACGTGGATTTTGGGGTTGGGTAGTTCTCAGGCCCAGGAGGGTAGAAAGACAAATGTGAATGTGTGTATGAAACACAAGTTCTTCTTCCAAACAAGAATAAACAACATTGTAATACACCTAATTCCTTACCCATTCAAAAAGACTCCATAACATCTTTAAGTTAATGCTAAGATCAAATGACTACAATGTCAGACATTGTTCAGCTTAATTTGTTCTCTCAATGATGTGCATGGTGCACATGATTTCTTAAGAGATTCAACACCAATTATTACAGCAGTTTTGAAGATCCTGGTAGGCCTCTTTCCTACTGTCCCGAACCTACACATTTATCTATGTTTATGCACAGCTTGAAGACAGCTGGAAGCTCATTTTAAAGTTTACCTAATTACATTTTTGGTAAAATTGTTAACAACGTGATCGGTTATTTAATGTATTACCAAGTGATGATGAATTGTCTTTGGTTGTAAATGAGACGCTTGGATTTTAGTCATCTGGTTACCTCCATATTTTTAATATATACGTGAATAGAATTCCATGACTGTAGCAGTGTGTACTAAACACATTGAATGAGTTACCTTGTCTGAGACTTCAAGACTCATTAACATTCTTCCAGAACTGATTACTAAGGTGCAGGGAAAACATAGACATTGGCTGTAAGATTGAACCTGCATTTCCCAACCACTCAGTTGCAGGCTGCCCGGGAACATTCCAGCGCTAGTCACTAACAGCTCATAAATGTTCCCCAATCACTACTAATTAACCCCAAACATTATAAACATATCCATGACAAGCCTCTGAAGGCAATTTTCCTCTACAATACTGGTGCAGTGGGCAGCCTGAACACACAGTATGTATGGATCCTCCTCCCACTCCCACTCCCTTTTAGTCATTTTGCATTCTTCTAGCTGTCCTCCGTCCACCCACTTCTCGCCTCACTTTCTCCACCATCCATTACTGTTTACTGATAGAATCCTGGTTAAAATTCCCTAGCCTGGGTGTAAGGCAGTTTTTGCATTCAATGGCACTCCATCATTACTTATGGCAACCAGACTCTAGCCTGGCAAACAGGGCAGGGTGAGTTGTGGACCTCCATGTCAATGCCAAACAAGTGGTACATTTCTTATAATAAATGTAGCGAACCGGGAGAGCAATAGCAAGAAATGGTTGAGTCAGACTAGTTTTCTAGCAACCCAACGTACATATAAGTACAAGGCGCATTTGTCAGGCACATATTCGGTTGACAATTAGACATTTTTAGCGCTATAAATCAAAATGTATTTATTTTGAATGCTCTTTCATTCAGATCCCTTATTGTCTCATGTTAATTTATTTTAATTTTTTCCCCTCAGTTGATTGTGTCAAAGTATGCTGAATGTAGATTCAAGTGTCACAGTAGCTTGCACGTTCATTCATCGTACATGATTTTTGCTATCTAACCCAAAACAAAATCAGCAATGCAACTATACCAACTGACTGTGAGTAAATGCAAGGAGAGAAAATGCTAATGAAGCGGTTTCTTTATAACCAAAAATAATTCACAAGACTAGCTGTATGAAATCAATAAAGAACTAACAAAGAACATAATCTGGAATATCAACACCAAAGACCAAAATCTTTAAATAATTTATTTTCCCTTGCCGGCTTTGGCCCCCTGAACTGCTCAGTCTGATGATTGTGTGGGCGTTAGGCAACACATTCTAAAATATTTACATGCGCAATCCTGATTGGCTAATGGTCTAGACTCTAAACTCCATCCGTTGGTCCAGAAGAACATTCATTGCACGTACAGTCCATTACAATCAAATCACATTGTGATATTGTGATGTGGGCACAATGTTCCATTGTACATTAATAAGATAATATTTCAGACATTTGTTTTCCAACAGCTATTACACTAAAAGTACACCATCATTATTTTCATAATTTCAGAGTGTTGTTTCGATCTCACGCACAAGCTACTCAGTTTTTTCCCCATAGTCAGATCAGCATGTATGCAGCTCTCCCAGATTTTGACACGGTCAATCTATGCAGTGTTTCCCAATCCCGGTCCTCAGGACCCAAAGGGGTGCACATTTAGTTTTTGCCTGGGCACACAGACATCTGATTCAAATGTTGCCCTGCCAAAAACACACTTTGGGTCCCGAGGACCAGGATTGGGAAACACTGATCTACTGAGTTGGCTCAAGCTCTTTTGAATCTTTCAGTTATGTTTTTGTAGGAGCTTGAGCAAATATAAGAAACTGGAGTCAAGTTGTGAATATATAATTTGTAAGGTGACAAATAGGCCAGCATTTGGCCAGAGAGAACAAAGAAATCGGCGGCAGGAATTTCCTTGGCCATTCGAGAGTGTTCAGGTACGGAGGCAATAATAGCACACCGCCCACAGTGTGCGGACATGATGGACTGAAAGGAAACTTGCAATGGAACTTTGTAATTAAAGGGCAAGCCAGGGGAAAATGTTTAATGCAATCTACAGATAACTTAGCTTGTATCTCTTCGCTTCTCTATTCACAGTGATGCTCCAATCCTAACGCTTTATGAGGAAGAAAATGGGGTTGGTCTGTGTTCTTAATTGGTCACACATCACCACTGGTAGAGGCAGGAGGAAAACTAATGGTTTGTGTATTATCTATTGATACAGGCACAGAGCTGCAAAAGGTTCATTTAACCTAATAGGCCATTTAGATATTTCACATTGTTTTATTGGACATTTACCGAGGCTCAAACAGCTACACTAGAGTATAGCAAGGTTTTAGACATTTAAATGCCTTAAATTATTCAACTAAGCAAAATATTGCATAACACTGCTTCTTTGTTTAAAATGGAAATAGGCTTGCAATTTACAAATAAATCCTCATGTAACATTTTATACAGACCAACATCCAAATGTAGGCTACCTTCTATTTAGTTTCTGGTGAAGTAAAAGGTTCGACCTCTTTGTCTTTACTCGTGTTGCATATTGCATATTGGTGTTAATTCTGAAGAATGAATAGAATACCCTGTGGATTCATCGAGTTGAAATGATCTGTGTCATTCAAAGTCATGTCCTCCACACATCATAAGTAGCTTGATGTTAAAAGCACAACATACATATGCAATGAGCAAAGGTGAAAAAAAATTCATGTAAGGAATTTTACAAATGGAGAGCAGTTAAAGCAACATATAGACAATGCGTACAAAGCAGGATTTAACTTTTGCTTACTCTATCAGTGCCAGATTAGGAAATGATAGGACACGAGGTATGGATGTTTACGCTCCCCTCCAGTTTACTTGAAAAACAAAAAAGTGTCCACTTGCAAATATCTGTCTATAAGCTTGTAGTGTCTGTTTCTAGATCAACAGTGTGATGACCAGATAATGCATAACATTTTACATCCATATTGATGTATTGTTAAGATATGTGGCCTGCTAGGATAAAGACATGGAGCAGGCAGATGGGTCATAATGCTATCCGAACTCATAGCCACTGGTACCCAAATTTTAAATGGAATTAGGGAAGTCAATGGCATGAACTCTTATACATCTATCCCAGCAGAGCCAGAAGTTGACCTGCCACCTGAAAGAGACCTGCTCCTCTTTAGTTTTTTTCGTAGATTTCAACACTAAAAGGGTAATTCCTAACTATTGTGCCTCGATTTTTTTAGACAATGTATCTTCTGTATGTGTAAGAATTTTGTGACAATTGCTGATTTTGAAAATGAATAAAATTTCATAAATAAATTGACCGCTTGATTGAGGGATCAGCAGCAGGCATTTATTTGGCTCATTGTGCTTTATTGACTCCCTCTGGTGGCTTAAGTTATTGTAAAGTTAACTGAGATCATGTGGTGATTGAGCTATGTCCTCACACACAAGTGTGTTGGAAAAACAGAGTGGATCTTCAACTGTCTAGAAACTGCAGGGAGTATTTACAAAGAAACAGGATGTGAGCATAGTTGGATATAATGAAAACAAAGGAATGATTAGAAAACCTCTCTGTTTTTCGATACCTTATTCATGTCACCTATTGACAAACGATGTACGTGCTAAAACAAGGAGACTGGACCTATGCACTGGTGTAGAAATCAACTCGTTAGCCCCACGAGAGAGATCTGCAAAGACACGTTGGTTTTGTAACCTATCCACATGGAAAAAGGATGTTGTATTTTTGAAAAAACTCCTCTTGGTTGTCCAATAGCTTATTCATGGATAATTATTGCATGTGCTTAAACTACACTAGTGTTTGAATTAACAGCAGAGGGCATCACTAGGTCTGACCTGCCATCCCTGCACCATCTCAACACACAGAGATGTAGGAGGAGGAGTTAACAAATCATTAGAGATCCCAGTCACCCATGCAATAGACTGTTCACCAAGCTGCCATCAGGCAGAAGGTACGGGAATATTCCATCCAAAATGAACAGGCTATGGGACAGTTTCTTTCCTCAGGCTTTAAGGTTGCTCAATTCAGGAACCCCTCTTCCTTTCCATCTATAGTCCCATGCACACCTGTCACTTAATATCATGCTCATCTGCAATATATATCATACACACCTGTCACTTTGACATTGCACTACGGTTGTACAGTTGAAAAGTTATTATTATTGGTGCATTTGCCAACAAAGAGAAAGAAAATACATTATACAAAGTTGATGATTAATTTGACCGATAGTATTTTTTTTCTTCTAATGTTCTATAGATTCCGCAATAATACTGTTACCGTGAATTATTTTGGCCACGATCATCGTGTAGTGAAAATCTGATATTGTGACAGCCTTAATTAAGACCCTTTGTAATGACAACCCAAATGAAACTTGATTGGACATGATTTAGGATGGCACACACCTGCCTATAGGGTCCCACACTTCATAGTGCATGTCAGTGCGAACAACAAACCATGAAGTCCAAGGAACTCTCTGTAAACCCCACAGATATAACTATGGAAGGTGTACTGTGGGGAAGGACATACAGAAAATGTTAAGGCATAAAATGTTCCCAGTATCACAGTGGGATTCGTCATAGTGAAATGAATGTATTTTATAACCAATAAGACGCTTCCTTGAACCATGTAACTGAGCAAGAATGTCCTTGGTCAGGGAGGTGACCAAGCAACCAATGACCGCTCAAACTGAGCTTTAGATTATCTGCAGAGATGGGAGAATGTGCTAGAAGGACCAACATCTCTGCAGAACTCCACCAGTCAGGTCTTTATGGTAGAATGGCTATATGTTAGCCACTTCTAAATAAAAGGCATGTACCATGCTGTCTGGAGTTATCCGAGTGACACATTAAAGCACCCTGAGAGCATGAGGAAAAAGATTCTTGAGTCTCATGAGAAAAAAATTGAACTTTTAGGCCTGGAAGCTAAGCACTATGTCTGGTGCCATCAATGCACTGCTCATTACCTGGCAAGTACTATGCTTATGGTGAAGCATGGTGGTGGTGGCTTCATGCTATGAAGATGCTTCTAATTAGTAGGGACATGGAGTCTAGTCAGGATTACGGGAAGGATGAATGGAGAAAAATACAGAGAGGTCTTTAAAAAACATGATCCCAAGGGCACTGGATCTCATCTTTCAGCAAGACAACAACCACAAGCACACAACCTGAATTGCAATTTACTGATGCCCCCCACTGAATCAGTCAGAAGTTGAGAGGATATTTAAGAATAAATGGAAGAAACTGTCCAAAGTCAACTGTGAGTCATATCCAAGAAGAATTAAAGCTTTTGATCGCTGCCAAAGTTGCTTCTTAAAAAGTACTGAATAAAGGGTCATGAATATTTGTGCATGAATGATACATTTCAATAATTATTTTCAATTAATTGGAGCACATTTCTAAAAACATGTTTTTGCTTTGTCATTGTGTAGATTCATGTTTTCTCTACTAATTACAGATTAGTCCATGACACAAAATTAGGAGAATGTGAAGGGATCTGAATAATTCCCACAAGTCTCAAGTGGATTTGCTCAAAGAAACAAATGATTCAGATAAAGTTAATGTTTATTGGTGGGAAGAAGGAAAATATCCTCACTCACAAATCACGTATACTGTATATCAAAAGACAACAAAAATAACACTTAAACAGTCAGAAATGTATCATTTGAACACACTACAAACCTTAAGAAAAAAAAACTACATTGTGTTTGGGTTTTTCCATCCTATGGCTGCTTTCTATTCCAAATTTGGCTCGCAGTGGCTGCAAATGCGGCTTCATTTCCCGGGAATCATGACGCATTTGACAGTTTCTTCGATTTTAGTTCCAAGCATGTCTGTGGTTGGCGGGTTACAGTAAAACAAAGTAGCCTATGTACATCTACTTTTTTTCTGCCTGCCTCATGTGGTCCCTGCTAACTTGGGTTTTAGCTCCTGTATTAATCAGGCCCTGAATTCAATCTGATTTACTCTATGCATTTCTTAATGATAGTAGCTCGGTTCGAAAACTGCATACTAGAAAATGATGATACACTGACATGAACTGACATTTTTCGAATCCTCATTTGACTCAGAGCAGATTTACACAAAATTAATTAATTCAAGTGAAGTCTCGCGGTGTTAGACACCTTTCAGACATCTTATTTTCTAGCCTGAAACAACGAATTTAATAAATAGGCTACACCAGGCCAAAAACTTGAAATAACAGGGAGTTTTTAATCGATAATCCTGGGTATTACTATTCCGACCGAACGCATGTGAGTCTACAGTAGACTGAACCGAGAGCTCGCGTGCAAAACCCTCAGTGGATTCTCTCCCCGGGCTCTCAAACCGTATTGTGCGTCATTTCATAGCTGCATTTTGTTTTTCCATCGAGGCAACATGGCAACTCCCGCCGCGGTCAATCCATCGGGTAAGTAAGCGATTTAGCTTCAGGAAAAAGCAAAAAACATGGGTGTTTAATATTGTTTAACTTTAAAATACCAAATAGTTTTTTTTACGGTAGCTGAAAGTGAATGGAAAGCTGAGACTATTAGCTCGAGACGCCAACGTCAGGCTCATAGGGCTCGAGCTCTCCACAGCATCCCCTTCCCCCACTTAGCTATCGCAGCCTCAACACATTTTCTGCACACGAATATACTTATATTATTCATAATGTGCACATAGGGACAGTATTTTATTCAAAACAGCCTTATGACAGTCTGTGAAAGTTGTGATGTTTTATTTTAATTATCTGCACCCAAAATAGTGTCCTGCTTGTGTTTTGTCTCCATCCTATAGACAGCTAGCTAGCCGCTGCTAACGTTACGTGCTCCGATTTCCCTGAATAGTCCCTTCAGTGATACAAAGGTTATTTTGCATATCCAAGCCCTAGGCTCATCGGTGTTATCTCGGACGTTGTGAGTGGAATGATTTCAATTTGTATATTCACTGGTGTCACTGTCAGCGATTTGTAGGTACCACTCCACCGCCTGTTGATTCCATAGTCATTAGATGAAATCTGCAGTTTGCTAGTTGCTAGCGACAGTTAGCTTTGCTATTCTGGAGCCTAACGGTAAGTAGTGGCCTAACTAGTCTATTGTATTTGCATGACCAGTAAATCTTCCAGATATTTGTCTGAAAGTCTAGTGACCACATAACCAAACTGTATAGCCAACTAGGCCTATTTTTCGTGCAGTGGCATTAATAAAAGCGTTACAATGTAACTGCAATGCGTTGTAGCCAATATGGTTACACAACTATGTTGGTTACTTTGTTACTGAACAAATAAATGTACAGACATCGGACGATTGGACTTTTTTTGTGACATTTGTGATTTACAGTGTGTCCTTAGGTGAGACACTGTTAATGACTATTGTATTAAGTTGAATCGATTAAGTAGAATCGAAGTTAAGGAGTGATATCGAAGCGATCCATTAAGCGAAAAGCACATAAAGGTTTTCCATATTCTTTGCCCGTTGTGTTGTTTAAAGATATTTCATTTTGGAAATAACATTCACTCTAGAGCTACTACTGTATACGATCAGATATAACATACCCTCAAAATGTTATTTGTCTGTCGCGTTAGCAGCTGTCCATGGAACCTATAAAGTATTTCATTAATGAGTGAAAGATGTCTTATGTGTGTCTATCATGGCATCTGTTCCTATATGGGCAGGGCCATTAACACTGTCTCTTGTGTAGGTTGAGTAGCCTAGTGGTTAGAGCACCTGACCAATCAATGACAGGTTAGTAGATTAGTAGGCTAATTCAGAGTCACGGTCACAGTTTGTTCTGGCCCTGAGCAAGGCAGGTAACAAAAAAACATTGCTCCTAGGTTGTTGGTGATAATAAAATATTAGTGGTGCTAGTTATACTTAACTGATAAAATAACGGTGAAAAAAATGTCATCGTATAAGGAATTTTCTTCAATGGGCTGTACTTCAATGGGAGATCGAGTACATTTCCATGGCAGTATATCTTCTAAAACGAACCTGCTCTGGGACAGGTTAAGTCATGGCTTACTCCACTTAGCCCGGCCTATAGTACTCCCTCACTGAACCTCCTGAAGTCAATTAGACCCTGAAAACAGATACTACTTCTCCAAAGATTGTCATCTTCATGTCTTGTTGGGCTCATGATTTGGGGAAAAATTGCCAGGTGAAATATTTCATTAATCAGAAATGTCATATTGGAATATCTTTAATATTACACACTTGTAATGGTAAGCCGTGTATCAAAGCTAACACAGTAAAATGTTTGACTGTAGTGTTTTGTTGATAGAAGCCAGGGAAATAAGCTGTCTATTTATAATATAAGCGTGCATGAAATGACATTTAGATGGCTAATAAAATGAACGCTGCACTACCTGGACCACCAGAGCCCATTGAAATGGTACATTTACTTTCACTTTGAATTAGGCATAAATGAAAATGTGGCAGTTGTTCATGGATTGATGTTTCAACATTATATTAATGAAGAGTTCTCTGTTCTACTAACCACATTGAATGTGCATGTAAGAGGCAGCAACAGTGTTATTCACCCTTGTAGTAAAGATGAGGAATGAGCCGGAATGAGTTTCTTTTTGACATATTATCAATCTGGGTAGATGTGGCTATTTACAATGTGTAACCCTCCCGTCGGATGTCCCATTTGGAATCGTAAATACGTCAGGTGGTGTAAGCCAGTGAAATTGGAAGTCCTACACAGTAGGCTAGATTAAAATGGTGGATGCCTTCAGTGGCTATGTACATGCGAAAACACCTTTTTTCCAAGTTAAGGCCTCTAACCGTCTCCATGGCTTCTTCTACAAGACAGCAGAAAACTGTTTTACCACCTTTTTGGGTTAGTGAAACGCATCAAAACATTTTAATAAGAGATTATTTGTAGATTTTTTTCAGTCATTTCTGAAATCTAATACATAAAGAACTCGCTACGGCGTTAGAGCACATTTGCTGCATACAGATATGCCATGGGAAGAGAAGCATGGGGCAGAATAAACAATCAACTAATCATTAGGATACATGAAAAAGTCTACCAAATCTCACTTGCCTCCCACAAATCTTAATGCATTTCATTGATGCAAGGAAAGGAAGTGATCAAGTACTCTCTTCTGTAAGGTCATATAATTGGGACAGAGCCTGTCATAGTCATGTGAAATAGAGACCCAAGGCACTTTTTTAAAAACGTTCAATTTTTCTCTCTCGATCTGTCAGGCTTTCCATCTCAGTGGAGAGGAAAGGCAATCTACCATACAAATAAGACCACACACACACACAACCACACACAGAACATTTGATTGGTGTTATTAGAGACTGCTGACCCGAAGCATTAATCTCCTTGCCCAGTGACAGACATATTTGTCAGATTATGTGATAGGCCATAATCTGTTGTATTTTAGTTGTTAGTGCAAGTGATATTCTGCGTGCTGAGAGATTAGGCGACACTGGGAATGCCTGTCTAAGTCCTCTGTAGCCTGTTCTGTTATCCCTTGGTGTCAACCCTGCCTCCTGTCTCACACTTGCCCTCTGCCCCTAAGCACTGATCAGAGGTCATTTTAGGGTTTGACCTCGGTTGGTTACGGTGAGGACAGTCGTCCAAGGTTTTGGGAACCACCAGTTTTGTAATAATTTATTTTATTGCATCTAAAATGTACAGCATATTATTGGTGAAATAAATGGATACAGGGCAGTTATTATACTAAACAAAGTGCACTGTCAACATATCCATTTATTTATCATAATACCATTAATGGTAACAAAATCCAAACTGTTATTTCAATGTTTTTAAGAGAAATAATTCATATATAGGCATGGCTTGTTTAAAACCACTGGCCTAAACTAATCAGTGATATTTTAAGGTTGTGTTTAGGATGTAATTTGGGTTGTGTTTAGGATGTAATTTGGGTTG
>JACXGJ010011029.1:0-20403 GCA_016801105.1 Esox niger | reverse complement strand
GAGATGGGTGATCTGTTAAACTGTGTGGAGATGGGTGATCTGTTAAACTGTGTGGAGATGGGTGATCTGTTAAACTGTGTGGAGATGGGTGATCTGTTAAACTGTGTGGAGATGGGTGATCTGTTAAACTGTGTGGAGATGGGTGATCTGTTAAACTGTGTGGAGATGGGTGATCTGTTAAACTGTGTGGAGATGGGTGGTCTGTTAAACTGTGTGGAGATGGGTGATCTGTTAAACTGTGTGGAGATGGGTGATCTGTTAAACTGTGTGGAGATGGGTGATCTGTTAAACTGTGTGGAGATGGGTAATCTGTTAAACTGTGTGGAGATGGGTGATCTGCTCAGCTGTGTTTAAGTGTTCTGTTCAGCTGTGTTGGATTATGGACAGGGCCAGATGGATAATGGACAGGGCCAGATGGATAATGGACAGGGCCAGATGGATAATGGACAGGGCCAGATGGATAATGGACAGGGCCAGATGGATAATGGACAGGGCCAGATGGATAATGGACAGGGGCAGATGGATTATGGACAGGGGCAGATGGATAATGGACAGGGTCAGATGGATTATGGACAGGGGCAATAGGTGGATTGTGGGCAGCAAACAATGAGCTATAATGTCTCCCATACTCCAACATCAGAAATAGCAGAAAATTGACACAGGATCACTGGAGTGATTCTTGGGGGGATTGGACATAATATCCTGGCAGAGAAAACTACAATTTGGCGTGAAATGGATGAGCTTTTCGGCAAACATAAGTTTGTTGAGTGAAGAGTGGGAGTGGTTGCACACATTCAGTCTTAACAGCAGCATGGATTGGTTCTCTACCTTACCTGTGGAAATCCTGATCTTTCCACAACTCATTAAATCTCTTTCATCCTCTCGCTCTGTTTGTCCTTATTCCCTCTTTCCATATCATTATCTCTCATTCTGTCTTTCATTCTCCTCCCTTTTCTCCTCATATCCTCTTTACCACTTCCTGAGCAGCTCTCATACAGGAAGAGAATCTGTGAGGGGGAACAGTCATGTCATCTCTTGCTATATAAAACCTAAATCTTAAGAGCTTCCCACACTTTCCCTCATCCCTCCATCCCTCCCACCCTCTCTCCATCCACCCGGTCTGGATACACACCATTTTTATCCACACGATTGAAGCGTCCCAGTTCCCACAATCAATCACTCACTTGCTAGCTCGCCTCAATCTCTCAATGTGCATCGGCCTGACCTCGGTCTAAATCAAGTGATTACACGTGTCCAACTAAACTACAACCTGTTCTGAAATAAGTACACCTCCTTTACGCACAACCCTCTCTGTTACTCCCACACATAAAGTACACTCTTTTGAAGAGATGTGGGAACATCGTGGATGGGGGTTGTATTAAGAGTTCGTCGCTGCCCGCCAATAAGATCTTTGCTGTATAGTGCAATACTTTAGACCATGATCCTGTATGGGGAGTAGTGACATCACACTAGGTGGTGTGACATCACAGTAACACAAAGCTCTTTATAGAGATGATGTGAGATCAAGGAAACCCTTGATTCTTTTAGGAGTAGAAATGACGTCACAACAGATCTAACAGCCTTAGATCTAGAAATATAGCTAAATACAGAAATGGTCATGGCCTTATTTAAACATACAGTCGTAGTCAAAAAAACATGTAGCATGGGTATGACATCACAGCCCTTTTTACAGCACTAATTCAATTGGTAACCAGTTTGTTATAAGGCATTTTGTTGGTTTGTGTTATTTTAGAGCCTGGATATAGCCCCTTGCCATGGTATATTGGCCTTATGTCAAAAAAACCTGAGGCATCTTATTGCTTTGTCCAAACTTGTTAAAATTAGAATATGGACAACAATGTGCAACTTTTCATTGTTATATTTATAATGGGTGAAGGCCAACATTGAAGCAGGCATGAATGAATGGTCACCTACCAGACGAGGCTTCTAATCTCTCTAAACGGCTGATCAACCAGTCCAGAGACCCAGAGAACTGGGCACAGTTCTTCCTGTTCCCCCTTATCAATGCAGCTGAAGGAGAGAGTACAGAGGGACATTGACAGAAACATTGAGAATGGGATGAAGGGGAAAGAATGCCAAACCAGATGCCAAAATCCCTTCCACAGCAAAACTACCCTACCGTCATCAGAATACTGCAAAGTCATCAAAATTAGGTACAGTCAGAAGAATATAGTTTTGACATTAGAATACAATACAATCATCAGAATACTGTACTGTCGTCAGAATACTGTACTGTCGTCAGAATACAGTACAGTTGTCAGAATACGATACAGTCGTCAGAATATGGTACCGTCGTCAGAATACTGTGACTGAGAATACGTTACAGGGTGGACAAGAAACACAAAGCACCACCAAGCCGCAGTGCCTCAGGATGTGTAGCTCCAGAAAGCATCCAGTAGGGTGGTCCAACATTAGATTCATGGACACAGTCAAAAAATTAAAAGGAAATAAGTAATTGGGGCCATTAAAGACCAACAGGATCAGGCAGCAACATGTGGCAAAGGATTAGTTGACACTTTAAAGAGCAGTCAGTCAGACAGACAGTCTGGCCACTTTGAACAGGCATCAGTCAGTCAATGAAGCAGAATCAGAAAGGCAATCAGAATGCTTGTCTGCCAGCCAAGCACATTCAGTCAGCCACTTCAAACAGCAGTCAACTGTCAATCCCTCCAATCTCCTTGCCTCAATTCTTTCAGCTTCATACAACTGGTCGGAGCCTGTGTCCTTGTCAGAGGATGTGTTGGTGTAGGATGGTCAGAGGATGTGTCAGTGTACAGAGGGTCAGAGGATGTGTTGTTGTATGGACGTTAAGAGGATGTGTTGGTGTACGGACGGTCAGAGGATGTGTTGGTGTACGGACGGTCAGAGGATGTGTTGGTGTATGGACGGTCAGAGGATGTGTTGGTGTGCGGACGGTCAGAGGATGTGTTGGTGTACGGACGGTCAGAGGATGTGTTGTTGTATGGACGTTAAGAGGATGTGTTGGTGTACGGACGGTCAGAGGATGTGTTGGTGTACGGACGGTCAGAGGATGTGTTGTTGTACGGACGGTCAGAGGATGTGTTGTTGTACGGACGGTCAGAGGATGTGTCGGTGTACAGAGGGTCAGAATGTGTCGGTGTACAGTCGGTCATAGGATGTGTTGTTGTGAGGATGGTCAGAGGCTGTGGCTGCTGTGTTTGTCAACCTCCATTAATGGTGAATGAGTTGGTCAGCAAGCGCTTCTAAAGGCCTGAGTGTGCAGTTTATTCAGGGTTTCAGCTCCTCACCCAGTAGCTCGTATAATGAGTTTAGTATGGACCTCCAGGCCTCGCCGGCCTCCCTCCCCGCCACCTCAGCAAAATGAGCTGCGCTGCTGTACACGTGGAGACGGTCGATACACTCCAACACCAAGTTAATCATTCCCTGGGAATAAGAGACACAGACAGACAACAGGGTGAGAGAAGTGCGAGAAAGACAGTTTAGAACATACAATTCAAAGACAAATATTCAAACGCTTTTGTGGCCAAATGCTACATTTCGCCTTAGCAATCAAGCAGAAAAACAAGTCCATGTCCATGTTTGGGGCACTGCTATGCTGCACCCCAGTCAAAAGTAGCACACAATAAAGGGCATAAAGGGTTTAGGGAGAACACTCTGTGAACCTGGAACATGCCTAAGTGGAGAAGGAACCATGACGACACTGATCAGAGCTGAAGGATACCAAACTGCTGACCTTAAATGGGAATTAAAGAGTGGCGACTTAGAGGGTCAAGACAGTCAATCATCACTGCACAACAAGCCGCGGGAGGATTGTAATTAACTTCCAAACTGCTGAAGATCCATCACTGTAGAAACACTGTGTGGTTCACCAGCAGTCGGGGTCTGGTTATTCTCACACCTCTGTGACACCCAAAGGTTCTGTGTATTTCATCTACTGCACAGCTAAGTTCTCAGCTATGTAAATAACACGATGTTGTCCAAGGCCACATCCACACAGTAAAATGTAGATATAGCACCCGAACAGCTGATGAAACTTCGGGTCAACAGAACAATTTACGCCTAAACTGTCTCAGGGAAGCCAATCTGTGCTTGTTATCTTCAATGACCACAGTTGGAACAGTTCACAGGCCACATTCAACAGCCTGATGAAGTCTACGTAAAGGAGATGGGCCACGCCACATGAGGCCAGTCGTGGTCCCACCATATACTGACTGGTTCGAAGCTATCCCTACCTGTTCTTCAAGCTATCTGTGCCCAAAACATTCATAGCTTTATTCCCAGTCATGTTAAATCTATAGATTAGGGTCGACATTATTTATCTCATTTGAGTTATGTCCTTACATAAACTCTTAACTCTTACGCTTTGTTTCTATATTTGTTCTGAAGGAGCACGACTCTACAACAGATTGCACTAGCAGGTGGAAATCCTCAACTCCGAATCCAGCAGGCTGACATGGTAAACCAGGCGGTCCTAGATCTGCACACTCTGCAAGCTCCCTGATGCACACCTCTTCCTGAAAGAGGTTCTGTCGGTTCTTCAGGGCTCGGAGGCGGTTCTGTTTGTCCTCGTGCTCCAGGTGCTCGTCGGGGGGCTGGAAGTAGCCGATCAGATCCTGTAGACTTAGACTGACCGATTCGATTGGCAGGTCCAGCGTTGGGGTTTTCCCTTTTTTACTGAGGGCGTCCAGGCCCCTGAAACACATCACCGGGAGGAGGAGAAAGAGGAGGAAGAGAGGGGGGAGAACAGTTTAGTCAGAAAAAGTGAGATATTGACGAGCTAACTTCAGAGGAATTTAAAGATGCCAAAAGGGCAGACAATGCATTGAGCAAAGCACGTTGAAAAGACATTTGAAATGATTTTGCTCAGGAGGATCTCATTGAGGCCGGGGTCCAATAAGGCTTTGGTGTAGGATGCCGTGTGTGTGCTCGTGTGCATACCTGATGAAGAGGTTGAACAGGAAGACCGTGCTACGTATGACCCGGGCGGTTCGAGACTCCTCGTGCTGAGAGCGGGACAGGGTCAGGCCATCGTCCATGTGACCCTCATGGTGCATGATGGCCTGAAACACACGGTTTGGGCGATGATTTAACCATTGAAAAACAATGGGAAGCATTGTGTTCATACAGTAGGCACTGAGAGAGAACGGCTAGTTTCTGCCCTGACGTTGTTGACTGTTTTCAGTCATGTTGTCAAGCTCCGACTGTTGCATGACCCTCACTAAAACCTAAGCTGAATGCTTCATGTCACGTCTGCAGACCTGGGTGGATCCACAGGGACAGCGGGAGGATCCTCACAGACGTGAAATATATGTTAGTTTAGCAGATTGGCTTTATTTATATGGTAAGCTTAGCCGGCTCGGCTAACCCTACAAATTCACTACAACGAACATTACCTGCCGACTGGCAGAGGTTAACAAAATGTATGTCATCAGAACATGCCTTTCAATTAATACCAGGTTATTTGGGGGGAAAAAGCAGAAATTTGCATCTGCCAGACAGGGGCAGCCTAAAAGCAATTTTTAAATTAGCCTAAAAGCAATTTTCATATTATTAGCTTAGCCTAATGGCTTTATTCATAGGGTTAGCTTAGCCTAATGGCTTTATTCATGCAACGAGCTTAGCCTAATGGTTTTATTCTTGTGAGACAGCCCGGAGCTGGTTTAGAAGTGAAGGGCTCGTTAGGAAGACATTTATAAAACACTGAGTCATTACTGCTCCTGCTAGCTGTTGGCATGGTGGCTGGCCAGCTAAGGGAACAGATGGCTTCTCATGGGTAGATGAGCCAGGTTGGTTTCAAAACTACAGAGAAGCCAAAGAACTAGGGAAGATCTCAATTCCATACTTCCAGTCTTCTGTCCTCCTTCCTTGACTCCTTCTTAAAACCCTCTGGTCGAGAAAGCTAAAGATCCCTTTCCTTTGGATTTTCTACTCCACTGGGTTCTTGAGGAGACGAAGAGTACGGTGGTTCTCCTAGAATCAGCCCAAAGACTTTGAGAGATGTGCTACTTAGCTAAGTCTTTCAATAGTGTGGACTGTTTAAACATTTTGAATTGTGTGAAACAGCGTCTGGACTCTGTAGGTTTGAATTTACTCCAGACTAACCTCCCTGTTTGACAGGGTACATCAAAGGCTCTGTAGAGGGCAGATAGACAATTACACAACAAGACAGGATAAATATGTCTAAAGTTGGGCACAGTTTGGTGTACCTGTAAAGAAGACCTTGTCTTACGTTCCCTCTGATTTGCAGATACCCTACTTTATTTGGAGAGATATCATTGTTTTCCCTCAGCTGATGAAGAGACACAAGGCCCTACACCTGCTCAAATTATGCTTATAACATTAAAATAACTTCTCAAGGCAGATACGGGATATCAGATAAAATCAAACAATACATTTTTTTAGAAAGCCCTTTTTACATCAGCAGTTGTCACAAAGTGCTTTCACAAAACACCCGGCCTTTAACCCCAGGGAGCAAACAACAGTAGTGAACTTCAGTGGCTAGGAAAAACTCCCTAAAAGAGCCGACATTTTGGAAGAAACCAAGCAATGCGCTAATAAAGTAGGGTTGTCAAATCTCATACTCCATGCACAACCAGACAAGACAAATAGGATGGATGAAAGGACAATCTGTCAGAAATAATTGGTCATTGCCTATTATTCTATGCATTTGGTTTTGTCTCAAAAATTTTGATATTCTGGAATACCCAAAGAAATTGCCAGAGAAAAATTGTGGCTCAGCTTATAGAACTTGATGCTAGCAATGCCAGGGGTGAGTTTGATTCCTCTGGAACAGATGACAGAGGTAATGCCAGGGGTGAGTTTGATTCCTCTGGAACAGATGACAGAGGTAATGCCAGGGGTGAGTTTGATTCCTCTGGAACAGATGGCAGAGGTAATGCCAGGGGAGAGTTTGATTCCTCTGGAACAGATGGCAGAGGTAATGCCAGGGGTGAGTTTGATTCCTCTGGAACAGATGGCAGAGGTTATGCCAGGGGAGAGTTTGATTCCTCTGGAACAGATGGCAGGGGTTGTTTTGTTGTTTTGCCATTGGAGGAAATTCTCAACTTGGCAGGGTGGGGTAGGGTACAGAGTTTGTATAGCCTATGCATGAAATATCCTTGTGGAAATTAAGCAAAATCCTGCTGTGGTAATCTAGGGGACCCTTGAACTGAGGAGATTGTAGGACAAGATCACTGATCTGTCAGCGGTGAAAGTGAGCAATGGCGGCAGGGTTGAACCCACCCAGGTTTTTGCACAATGAGGTCTGTCAATCTCAGGGGGTGGTGTGAAAACATCCTCCCCCAGGAGAAAAAAACTTTGTGAGCCCAATTCTGTCGTCTTGGTTAAGCAAACCATTCTGAAGTTGAGCCTCCATTGAGGTCCATTATCTTAACAATAAGCGTATTGCTGTCCCATTTCAGCACAGCTCAAGTACTGACTCAGCTTAACTTCAGCAGATACTTCAAGGTCGATAAATAGCAGGTTGTGAGAAGTAACTGCAGTGTAGATATGGTCCAGTTTCCTGTCCAGTCTGGCAGCACAAGTGAGCTGACATTTTGAGTGCAACCGAAGTGTCTGTTGGTAAGAAAGCCAAGCGGTTTTCCTACACAACGTCACTCCATCACAACAAGGTCTCAGACAAAGTGCTCTGGCCTTTTGGGCGTTCTTTGCTGGACAGAGGTTTTAAAGAGTGTAAATGGTGTAAGAAGCCAGTGGCATTACCTCTGAAATTTGGACGTTAGGGCAAACAGCAAGGGAGCTAACATTCAGCCTTACTGCTTAGCTTAAATTAGCCTAGGGACTAGTCATCAGTGTATATTCTACCCCATATACACTGATGAATTCGGCCTTACTTAAAGGGACTGAAAGCCAAGCTCACAGTGGAGACCGGGTTACCCCGACGCTCACTCGGCCTCACGCTCTTCACCTACTGCGATGGTGGTTAGACGTGCGTGTGACGTTGCGCTGTACCTTTCTCTGCACGCCACCCATACGCGCACACTTGGCATCCATGGCCTGGTACGTCAGCCACAGGCAGGTGTCCACGTGCTGAATGTAACACACCGAGTCGCCATATTTAATGTCAGGAACACCCATGCCGTCCACCTCCTTCTTCGGACCCAGGTCCAGCTTTTCCTGGTGAACAAAGCAAGTACCACATAATGTGTTAATTGTATTCTTATTAAGGGAGACGAGATGTGATGTAGGACACAGAGAGGAGTTCCATACCTGCTATTTACTGGCAGTGTTATAACCTCTTCTAAGCCCTTCTCTCTGAACCCGACATCACTCTCCCCTTCTATGATCTCTCTCTCCCCCATCTCCATCCCACCCCCTCTCTTTTCCTCGCCCCCCAATCCCGCTCATTCTCTTTCACCAAGCCAGTCACTCCCTCTGAGTCTGAACACTCCCCGGTTCCCAAGCAGGAATTCTGAGATAGAGTGCTCAAACGTGCACAGTGACAGGCTGACAGACAGAACAACCCTGCCCCCGGAGACCATGGTAAGGGTTATTGGCTTTGTCACACTGTTGGTTAAAGAACTGAAAATGCAGCACTGCACATCCCTGCAGCCATAAATCATCACAAAACCATGAAAGAGAGAGACAAAGAAAGAGAGAGATCTGAAAGGACGGTGAGAAAGAGGCCAAGTCCATAATTGTACCTGGTCAAATGTAAAGTGCTATGAAGGGATTGGATTGTCATTATGGAGGCAGAAAAGCTTTAACACACATAAGGGGACAGATATTACTTCTAGGCATGAGACGAAACACTTATGAAGACGTATATCTTTAGAGAGACCTTGAACATTCTGGTCTGGATTGTCCATCCATTGAAGGACTGTATTTGCAGCCATGATGACCATGGCTACGTAAACAACAACTGACGTTGAGGTATAATGCCATGGTGACCATGGCTACGTAAACAACAACTGATGTTGAGGTATAATGCCATGGCAACCATGGCTATGTAAATAATAACTGATGTTGAGTTATAATGCCATGGCAACCATGGCTACATAAACAACAACTGACGTTGAGGTATAATGTCATGGTGACCATGGCTATGTAAACAACAACTGACGCTGAGGTATAATGCCATGGCGACCATGGCTACGTAAACAACAACTGACGTTGAGGTATATTGCATTTACAGTGTTTTGCAATTGCTTTCACACGTGTAGCGGAATCTGGTTCACTTGGTCAAAACTACACCCAAGAAAAAAGACACAACACCTGGAAATAAACATCTCACTTCAATGAAACCTCGCAATCAAAACAACTGTTTTTCAAATTTCATTTTTGCAACAGAATGCTGCACACATGTAGTATTTGAATGACAAAGCAGCAACAAAACACTAATGTACTTTAGTACCTCTGTATACCTTATTAATTGTCATACCGGCTTCTGTGAAAGATTGTTACAGTACTGTACATCTACACACATTGCAATGAACACAAAAATAGAAAAGGCTTAAAAAAGAAAGAATAAAAGCAGCTTATTTTTTGCCACTGCATGTTTTTACAACAACAGAAACACACAAAGACAAGTAGGATTACAGTAAGGGATGGAGTGGATAGTCCATGGATCCTGCCTTGCATCAGGGTGATGTCACTGGTTAGGCTCTTTTTACATAGTGCACTGTCATACCGTACACAGTAACATTTTACTGCATGTTCCCCACAGCACAGTACTTTAATTTGCTTAGGAGCATACAGCTAGTATTGTAAAACAGCATTGTATTGTACTGTGATGTGGAATGATGTGCAACAATAACATAGGTACAGTCTAGTTTAGAACGTTGAAGACATACCTGTTCTCCAGTCTAAATGTAAGAGAGATGCTAACGTTAGATTGATGCTTACTCAGGTTGGGCTAGACTCTCATCCAGCGTCCCTCATCGTCAGGCCATGATTTATGACATGTTTTACTAAAGTGTTCCTAATGTCGTCGGAAATATGTCTCCGTCTGTTGCCTTGTCCCCTTCTTTATATCTCTCACTCTCTCCATCTGTCTTCCTCTCGCTGCCTCCACATTTGTAAAGTTCTCACAAAAGAGGTGATCTTACCTGAGGTTTCTTTATACTGCTTAGGCTCAAACTAGTTGGTGTTCAAATACTGTATTCGTGTTTTTGTGTATGGGTTTTTTCATTTTCAGGTATGTTTTGGCATTTTGAACTGAAGTGCTTCACCAATTACTGTAAGAAATGTCATACAAAGTGTCTGTCTAATGTAAGAAACAGTGTGTAGTGTTTTGCAAATTGTGTTGCAGAATTGCAAATATAGTGGAAAGCATAAAAGTGTTTGTACTTTTGGTGCCTTTGTTTAAAGCATGGTTACAAAAGCTAAGGTTTGGATGCTTTTGTCTAGGCATTCATTATCAGTGTGTAAGCAATAGACCAAAACAGTAAAAATGATTAAAAATGCACTGAAAGGCATGAAACCGTAAAGCATGGAATACTTTTTACAAAACCAAATGAAAAATAAACCTTTTGGTGACATGGTACATTTCGCCTGTTGCATGACGTCACAAAGCTGCATTTTTATAAACATTTTATACATCAGTTTTTACCCGTTTGTCTCCCTTCCCCCATCTGTCCTATAAAATGGTATCTTAAGCCCTTACTTAAACCAGTAAGTCAACAGAGGTGGGAGAGTTCAAGTTTGCCCTCCTCCAAGCTATTGGTGCCCAGACATCAACTTTTCCCACACTGCATATCCAACCAGGAAGTGGAGAAACCACCACTTGCGAAGAATGAAATGCTAAAGACACCCGTCCACCCACCGGCCAATCGGCATCACCCACGTGGTCTCCACTCATTAGCTATCGGCGCGGCCAAGGCTCCAAACTGATCAGTTCGGTTCTCCAAAAGTGCACAACAGACCACCGAACAAGTAATTTCCCCTGACAGGACACTCGCTCCAGTGTGTAATGACACATTATGTGCCGTGTTTGAAATGCGCCATACAGCTGCAAATGAGAGGGTAAGACCTTATCTAAGATGACCCACTAAGTCTGACCGGAGAAGAGGAGAAACAACGAGCCGTGACGTAATCTTCCCCTCCACCCTTCGCCCCACGGCAATCTGTCCCCGTCTGACCATAGCCTCCACACCCAACATCCCCCCACGGCAAGGGGGAGCGGGGCTAGTGGATGCATAACAATGCTATCGTACAACGAGTGGCCAACCCAGGTTCAGCAGGCTGCTGGAGGCTGATGGCTAGTTGGGACAAAATGCTGCTGAACCCGTGGCCACCTAGAAATGGGAACGCCACTGTGAGACAGAGAGCAGTGATGACAACACGTATTTGTGTGTGTGTGTGTGTGTGTGTGTGTGTGTGTGTGTGTTTGTCTGAACTGTACCTTGGAAGGGCGAAAACAGAAAGCAGTTGATTTGACATCAGCCTTTTCCTTGTCCATCAACAACAGACCCTTGTCCTCCGTGATACTCAGGTACTTCCCAGTAGTAACGTGACGGAGTCTGAACGGTTGCCCCCAGCGTGTGTGGCTTCCGCTCCACCTGCAAGGACAGGTTACAAAGAGAGACAAGGTGGGGGTGAGCAAGCTATCCACAGGCTAAACACGGCAGCTGGAGGGGCTGGTCAAAGCACTTTGTCAATCAGAGAAAAACCGATAAAAAAACAACAACAACAACAAGGAAAACACAAAAAGAGTAAAACCGAGAGATACTGAAACTTTAAAAAAGAGAACTGAAACTGAGTCAAATACAGATACACTGAAAACCAGAGTAACAGTGAGAGTATTATCGACTCATGTATTTAACACGGAATAACGGATAGGGGCCACATTCATTACATCACAAACTCCATAATGCATCCAATCAAACTAGGGATGCACTGATGAGAAAACATCTGGCCCACATTGACAGCCTTTATATAACACGATCGACCGATGTTGATACCCATTTCTGCACCTGCGGACCTAGCCGTAAGAAAATGTTGATTCTGATGACGCTTCGAATTTCCAAAAAACTTGAAATAGTAACAATAAAAAATATCTCTGTTGACACAAGGGAAAAACTATTACTGGAGCAGATTTGATGCATATTCAGATGGAAGTGCAATTAGTTATAAATATTATCAAATGTCTAAGCAATCGGAAGATACCTTATTGAATTTGGCCTCTAATTGGCCAATTCAAATTCCTGGCCAATAAATTGCTCTATACCTATTTTACACTGTAATAAAATTGTAAATACATTATACACACGTGTATTCGTATATATCAAGAGAGCAACCATTGGTAATATATTGTTGATTGTAACATGGCAGATGTCAATTAGCTGCTTACTAAATCTGGTGCAGTGCACCACTTCACAGATTTTGAGTTATTCTCCCACTTCAGATAAACCAAATAAATGAATATTTGGATAGGTACTGGTAAGAAAAGGTGGACTCCTGGGTAGAAACATCAGAGGAAAACTGCAGCAGTTTTTTGACAGGGTGGATATTTTACAGCACATCTTAAATGTCAACCTGTGAGACATTTTGTTCTTTCGAGTATTTAGGTTAATCATACAGTAAACAGCTTTGAATGCTCACATCAAAGTTCAAAGCACAGAACATATAATGAAGAGGTACGTTTAGAAGGAAAGAAACCGCATAACATGTTCAATCACACACTTGGCCTGCCTCTGAAGCTAAGCAGGGTCGCCCAGGTGCTGCTGGACGTAGTATCGGAGTGCCAGTAGGGGGCACACTTTCCTGTGGTCAAAATATCAAATTCTGATCTCACAAGACTGCCAAGATGAAATACAGTGCGTAACGTATGGTTTTTCGGTTGAGACATTAAACTGATGTTCTGACTCACTAATGTCGTATGAAATAGCATGGAACTGACTGTTAGAGTAGGCGTGCTAACCCCAGTGTCCGGGGTACATTTCTAATGTGGCTCTTCAACGGTGATCACATTGACATCGCCAGATGAAGTGAAATCTGTTTGTCAAAATGAAATTATCCTTGGAAAATGTTATTTCTACTGGAAAAGGTTATGTCGGAGTTTGCTGTCAACAGTGGTATGGGCTGGATGGTTTTATCCAATTGTTATTTGCTTCTACCGGGCTATACTGACTCCCATGTACACACCTGCACCAGGCAAACTAATGGAAGAAGAGAACTATTTCTGGCGCTTGTCGAAATGTAAGCGCCTGAAGTTCTAAACATCTGCGGCACATGGATTGGAACTGGGTTCTGTGGTTGGATGGAATTAAAATACAGCTCATTGTCTACTCACAAAAGTACTGTGTTTGGCATTGAAAGAAGGATGTGTATGCAGAAAAGAACCTGAAACATAATATTAAATATGGTTCTGGACCTGATACAGGACTGTTTTTGCTTCCACTAATCCTGGGGGCCTTGAAAGGTTAACGGTATATGAACTCAACCAAGTACAACAAAACTTTTGCCTAAAACCATTTATCTTCTGCTAGGAGGCCAAAACATAGCTTCAAGTGGATCTTCCAGCCAGACAATGAGAGTTTTGGAAATAAAGTCATGTTCTCAGTATCAAGACTAAAATGATGTTGAATACCTGTGGTTTGACTTGAACAGGGCAGTCTATAAGGTCCTCAAGGATCTGGAAAGATTCTGTTCTAAGATCTAACATGAACATTTGTCCTTGTTAGCCTACATTAAGTTTAACTCAAAAAGTTTCTCCTTGTTAGCCTATTTAAAGTAAACTCAAAGAAGTGGAGTTTGAGCTGCTATTTCTATACTGTCCTGCAAACGTAACCATAACCCCAAACTGTCAGTTTGACAGAACACTGCACAACACCACAGGCTACAGTACAGAGGGCATGTTATTTATATTCAGTCTAAAAACCCAACCAGGTCCTTGTCATAAAGCAGCCATACCTACAACGAATGCTTCCCAAATGGCACCCTCTTCCCAGTCGGTCCTGGTTAAAAGTAGTGCTCCATTTAGAGAATAGGGTGCCATTTAAGTAAGGATGGAGCCAAGATGACCAATGTGTCCTGCTTAAAAAAAATCCCTTTGAGTCAAATGTGTGGGACAGTTCTTTTTACAGACATCATGGACACCATGTCGCTGAAATAAACGACCTGCAACTGTGTGTCCTGAAAACCAAAGGTCAGGAGGACCAGTTTACCTCATGCTGAGGACAGGAAGGGCAAATGAAAAGGAGGACGAGGAAGAAGAGGAACATGGATAGAGGTTAGAGAAGTTTGGCTGGACAGAGGACAGAGAGATTATTGGACAGGGTGAATTCAGAATAAATTTGACAGGAAGCGGGTAGAAAGGTTTGACTTACGCAACTCGTAGCGTCTCCAGTCTCCAGAGGGAGCGGGCGTGGATGGACACTGCTCCCCCCTCATAGTGCACCGTCCTGGGACAGAGAAAATAGGCAACCTGGGTTGGAATTAAATGTCCTCATAAACCCCATACAGTATGCATCTGCTAGTCAATGTCCTCATGCGCGCGGTTTTCACCTTCACATTATAATTAACAAACACGTGGGGGGGGGCGTGTTTAGCTGAATATAAACCTGGTTGAGTGTTGCTCTGAGGCGATCCAACGAACCAGTCAGCATTTAGGATTCAACATCCTCAGCTGTCAATTTCCTTATACAGCGTACTGCATAATGTTTTCTTATTTGCACACTCCAATGTCCTCACATTCCAAATACAGCATTCACATTTACATAGTACAATGTCCTCACATACCAAATACAGCATTACATTTACATAGTACAATGTCCTTACATACCAAATACAGCATTCACATTTCCATAGTATAATGTGCTCATAAACCAAAACTGACCTGACATCTTGTCACGCCAATGTCCTCATACAACAAAAACAGTGTTCACTTTTACAAAGTACAGTACAATGTCCGCATATATTAAATTATGCACTTAAATTTACACAATAAAATGTCATCATACCAAAATACTGTTTTCAAGCAATAATGCTTGAGGTAATTTGGTACTGTATACTTTACGCCCAATATACCACAGCGAAGAGCTGTCATTAATAACAACTAATTGCAGAAATGCCTGGATAGGGCATTGGTAAATTTGCATTATAAGGCAAAGCCTAGAGATTTCTTAGTGTATTCCCTACAATGTTTATAATGAAACACTATGATGACTTCATACACCCAAATATTATATTAACATTTGCACACATCACCTTGGTATGATGAACACTGATATGAAAGTAATAAATCTACAGGGAACTTGTTTTTCATTCATTACACCAAATATTGTGCTGCTCTGTTTTTCTGTTGGTCTGCAGCATTGAGCCGTGGGTTTGCTGTGTGTGTGTGTGTGTGTGTGTGTGTGTGTGTGTGTGTGTGCTTGCGTGCATGACTGTGATTGGATAGCTGAAGGCCACACAGCTCAACAGACTGCTGACTGCATATGCTCAGCTGCCCAACCCTCAACCAAACAACACACACACACACACACACACACACACACACATACACAATACAGTCTTACATAACCAAGTACACACTGTCCCTCCCATGTCAATCTCTGCTGGAGTTCAAAAGCAGTGAAATTACTGCCGGACTTTAATAGTGCTTACCATTATGTTCTAAAAGGTTTGGTTTCATAAGAACACACTTACGTACAACCATGAGAAAAGGAATGGCCACCAACTAAGATGGTCTTTCCTTTTACATATTTGGACAAATGGATATTTCAGCTGAATTCCAACCACATTCCTTGATCAAGGTAATCCTGTGCAGCAAATCACGCAAATGAAATAAATAGCAATGTAATTTACTTTTCAAGACAAGGTTAGTAAACATTTACCATCACACAAAATGGCTACAATTAGGATCAGGTGCACCAAAACAGGTACAAATGATTAGATAATCGATGGACTGCAACTTGGGAGGGTCCCGTCTCCCATGCAGATTAGAAACATGGCCGGATTTGGTCATAATCATGTGTGGTAATACATCACGCTAAGGTCAAAAGACGAATAGACGGTTAAAAAAAACGACTACATTAAGTTATTTTAGCCAAAGGGGCAAAGTAAAGTTAGTAAAGTTGAATACTTAATACCCAATTTATCATAACTCTAGATTGGGGGGTAACCCCAACCACAGACTGGAGCACTTGCACAACAAGAGATGCTTTCTTTCTTTCCAAATGTTTCAATCTAGGACATTGAGAAATGTCACCATATGAAATTAATACATTCTAAGTCTTTGGAAAAAGGTGGAGATGACTTTTATTTATCACCTTTGGTGTGGTGATTTGTGCTATTTTATGAGGTTGTATGCATCAACACAATCTTATTTGCAAGGATTGCAGCTTTCTCAAGAGTGATTTACAGAACTTTTGCCTGCATGCCTCTGGGACCAAATCATAAGCCTAAAGCATAGTGGTTTTAACTGTTTTATAATCGGACCTCAGATAAAAAGATAACGTAGGGTACATTTTGTGAGCACTGCCTATGAGAACACTGTAAGAGCAGTCAACAGCTCATGTTCTTTTCTTTCCAGCCTGGCTTCATGTTCTTTTTGTTCTATCAGGCTTCATGTTTTGTTGTTCTTGCCTGGCTGCATGTTCTTTTTGTTCTAGCCTGGCTGCATGTTCTTTTTGTTCTAGCATGGCTGCATGTTCTCATTCTCTTTATCTATGCTCAAGCTCTAATTTCTTTAGTTGCAATCTCTCCATATTCCCGCCCACCACCTAACTTCTCTTTCATTTTCCCTTTCCTTGTGCTTAAACTCAAATTGTTGTTGCTCCAACATTGCCTGTATTTTTAACTCGCTCGTTTTCAGTTGCACTTCTAAAATAGCAACTTTTTCATCTACTTCTCTGCAGGAGGATTTGCCCCCCCCACCAAAGCAGAGAGAGAACAAAGAGACAAAGAGAGAAAAAGCAGATAGAGAATAGAAGGCAGAGAATGAAGAGGAAACAGAGAGAGAAGGGGAGGCAGAGAAAGAAAAGGAAGCAGAGATGAGGATGAGGAGGTAGACAGAAGACAGAGAATAGAAGGCAGAGAGGGGGGTAGAGAGAGAATAGGAGGTAGAGAAAGGGGAGACAGACAGAGGAAGGAGATGGAATTGGAGGCAGACAGAGAGGAGGTAGAGGGGATGCAAACAGAGAGGGCGGCGGCAGAGAGACAGAAGGTAAAGAATAGGAGGAAGAGACATGACATAGAGAAAGGAGGTAGAGAAAGAAAAAAGTAGGTTAAAGAAAGAAAAGAAAAAGATAAATAAAGAGAATGAGTGAAAAGTACCAAGTTTGAGATCAAGCCTGAGAGTGTATGCACACATTTATTACACATTCCACAAAAGGCCCTTCATACCACAGAAAAAGACTGTTTCCAGATTGGTAAAATCCTTTGTTAAACTTCCCAAAGTTGAAATAAGATGTAACGGAGACCAATGCTTGGATTACAAGGACACATTAATTAATACAAAGTATGTTTAACGACGACAGGAGGTCCGAGGAGGCCAGGTGGAAATGTAATTAGTAATAGTCACATTTCATCAATGTTCTAGCAAAAATATATTTTAGGCCAGAGAGAGAGCTCATTCTGTCTTGGGTAGGCCGTACGCTCCCTCAATGTCTCTCTCTCCATCCCTTCTGAGCAGAATAACCTCCTCATTTTTCTTCAACCTAGCGGAACAGCAGATACCCTAACAAAGCCCACACAGTGCTGCATCTGAGGAAAACCCACACAAGCTCCCTTGACTCACCCACATATACACGCACGCGCGCGCACGCACGCACGCACGCACACTGCCAAAAGCAGAATGGTATAAAAGAAGAAATGATGGTTACAAGCTACTAGTGTGTTTGAAGGTTGAGCTGTAGTTGATATAAAGACATTCTCATGTTTCTCAGATGGGATCAGTTGGTGGGTAAGTTTTGGTCTGGATCATGGCATCTGCTAAATTATAAAAATGTAAAGTCAAAATGAAGACTGCATCAGCCATGGCTTTGGTGGGCCAGAATGCTAATGGCCATGGGTCCAGGGATGTCCTTCACCAGCCTCACAAAACACGTCATGATGACTCAAGTCAGTACAAGTGGGCGGCAGTCATTTAGCTTGGTCACCATGAGATGTTTGGGTTCAGGAATAGTGGCAGCCATTTTCAGGTAGGTGGGTACATCTGATTAGGAAAGTTAAATATGAAACAAACACTCCAGCTAGACAATTCTCTAGGGATGCCATCCGAGCCCACCAGCCTTTTTCCCTGAGAACACAATAGCAGCACAATGTGCCAAACCGATTCTCACAAGGCTGACACCCAGGCTGACACCCATTATATCTAATTAAAATATAAAATATGTAAATATGCAAATTGTAAATGAAACTGCCAATCAAGGACTAGCTTTTGTCAGTGTAGATCCAAGATATTCCCCAGTCTGACACGTACCTGCGCTGCTCCTCTCCATGTTCTCCTGACGGCACCGTCAGACACTCATCCATGTGACCATGAAGCAGCCTCAGCACATCCCCACCTATCATGAACCCTGCATGGGGAAAGAGAGACACATTAGCCTGTTAGCCTGTCACAGGAGAGACATATTAGCCTGTTAGCCTGCCTCAGGAGACCCATTAGCCTGTTAGCCTGCCTCATGAGACATATTACCTTGTTGCCTCAAGAGAGACACGTTAGCCTGTTAGCCTGTTTCTGTTAGCCTGCCTTCTGAGAAAGACAAACTGTTAGCATGGTTGTGTGCCTCAAACTTGTTGGTCTGCCTCATACAAGATAGCCTGTTGGCCTGCAACTTTGTCTTGTAAATGTCACTTTAGCCTGTTGGGCTACCCCGAACATGTAAGCCTGTATCGAACATGTTAGCCTGCCCCAAACATGTTCACTGGTTAGCCTGCTTCAATCATGTATAACTGCCTCCGGGTTTATCAAGCCTTTCACTGCTCATCTCAAGCAATTATAAAAGCAAGAGGATGTCAATGCATGCCTCCATTAATCCTGGAAACGTCTGGATCTGGGGCAGGGACAGACCCACTATGTGTTACTTAGGAGGAGTGTGTGTGTGTGTGTCCCACCTTGGGCCACCTCGCTGCCGGAGCATACGGTCGCCACGCTCCAGAGCGTCTGCTGGAAGGCAGCGTCCACGTGCAGGCTGCCGTTACCGTATGACAGATGCTGCGAGGACAGGAAATAAAACACAGGAAGTCTTACTAGTGGGGACAACTTACTGAAGCACCCTCCCCCCCCTCGCCGCCTCACACTATCTAAACCAATAGGGAGGAGGGGGGAGGGGGGTCGTGACGGTTTTCCGTAGCTAGGAAATTAGAAAGGCACGAATTGTACATGCACTCCCAAGACCTGCCAATGTGAAACTTGTCAAGACCCAAAGTTTGTCCTCCGCCTTTGACACTTGACCATTCCGTTCTAATTCAACAGGGACGGGACCTGTTCATTCTGAGATAAAAGGACTGATTGCTGCATCGTGTACAGGTTGATTGGTTTTCTGTGTTCGGTGGCTGTCCAAGGCTGATTCCTCATCACAGAAACAGCATGAAATATTGAAAAACAAAGGACAGTTTCACAAGCAACACTCAGCGCAATGTTTAATTTCCCAGACATATCACACTAGATCCATGTTGAATGGGGTTTTTCTGAAGAATCTTCAGTGAAGGGCCTACAGACACAGTAACCCAATCGAGCCAAATGAAACCAACCAGTCATTAGGCATATAACACTTGGCTGCAGGGAGCTAGCAGACACAGTTGCCGCACAAGTCAATGACAGATTTCTGAAAAGTGCCAACAAAGTTGACGGTTGACTGTCATTCCGTCAACCGGGTGACAGTCTCACCAGGTAACGTTCTGATGACACGCTGACTAGGATGAGGTCATCGCCGACTCTGACCTTCTCTCCCTCGGATCTCTGCTTGGATGCTGGATGGATTGTCCACCAACAGGCTTCACCTGAATACACAAACATATGGCTCAAACATACTGGCTAGCAAGGACAAACATCTCAAATGGATGTACCCCTGACCTCGGTCTTCATTTCATTCTCCTCATCTCACTCTGGATTTTTCTTTCTGACTCTCTATGTCTCTGCCTTTTCTATCCACAACTGGATGCATGGTTAGGTGGTGGGTACACACAATGCTAGGTTAGGTGGTGGGTACACACAATGTTAGGTTAGTTGGTGGGTACACTGGATTCTAGGTTAGGTGGTGGGTACACACGATGCTAGGTTAGGTGGTGGGTGCACTGGATTCTAGGTTCGGTGGTGGGTACACTGGATGATAGGTTAGGTGGTGGGTACACTGGATGATAGGGTTAGGTGGTGGGTACACTGGATGATAGGTTAGGTGGTGGGTACACTGGATGTTAGGTTAGGTGGTGGGTGCACTGGATGATAGGTTAGGTGGTGGGTACACTGGATGATAGGTTAGGTGGTGGGTACAC
>JACXGJ010011028.1:7269-20743 GCA_016801105.1 Esox niger | reverse complement strand
ACCACACACACACACACACCAACCACACACACACACACCAACCACACACACACACACACCAACCACACACACACACACACACACACCAACCACACACACACACACACACACACCAACCCCACACACACACCAACCCCACACACACACCAACCCCACACACACACCAACCCCACACACACTTTCCAAAGCCAGCTCCTCTGCAGGAGTGAAGCTGGCTGGTGGTGGCCCTCCCCCAGTGCCAGCAACCTCAGTCTTCTTTTTGGTCGCTGCAATTAAAAAATGTATTTAAAAAAAAACTGAATAGTTGTAACTTCAAGCTGGCATTGATTACATATGTACACACCATTAGATTTACTTACCATTCTGAACTATATTTTTATATTTTATTTTCACCTGCTGCCAGGTTCTTTTTCCTTCACTTAAGTTGCTGCTGCGTGAAAGCCATTAACGTAACAGTTATTTACAGAAAAACTTTGCAATGTATTGTGACACACATTCAATGTTGATAAAGTATTTTAAATAGTTTACACCGCTACTTACGCATTGAGACGATCGGCAATTTCCTGCCAACCTTTCTCTCTCGCTTTATTTATTGCCGCTGTTTTGCCTTTTTTGGTGATGACATCTTTAAATTCTTCATATGTTTCCAATAGCAAACGCTGTTCCGTTGCCATGAACATCGCTGCTCTCTCTTTTCCTTTTGTTGCCATGGTAGCCCACAGTAAATCGATTGACCCATGCTTGACTTTTCAGGACTTTTAAACAATGGCGTGCACGCGCAATTATCTAGACTATTTAAACCTGACTCAAATTAGTAGGATCACATGATCCTCAATTTACTGTTATGGAACCAATTTAAGCGCAGATGTTTAGCTCGGCTCATTCAAGTCAGGTTTTGGACTTTAATGCCCACTTTTCTAAGCGACTTTTATGGACCAGTCCCTAGATGACTGGGTCGCATAGCCTTCGGCTGCTAACCAAAATGAACCACATTCATGTGGGCAAACAGTCAACTTAAATAGGTTCCCCAATTGGAGGCAATAACCAACACCTGCCTCCAATTGGGGAGACCGAAGCAACATAGAGGTGCCTAGAGGCACTTCTTCTGGCCACGTCCTGACTATGGCCCCAGCCAGTGTAAAGATGGCTAGGGGCCTAGCCAGGACGTGACATGCACCTGCTCTGTGATAGTCTCAGAGATCCATTTAAAGCACAGAGAGCATCATGAAGAGCAAGGAACACACCAGGCAGGTCCGAGATACTGTTGTGGAGAAGTTCAAAGCCCGATTTGGATACAGAAAGATTTCCCAAGCTTTAAACATCCCAAGGAGCACTGTGCAAGCGATAATATTGAAATGGAAGGAGTATCAGACCACTGCAAATCTCCAAGACCCGGCCGTCCCTCTAAACTTTCAGCTCATACAAGGAGAAGACTGATCAGAGATGCAGCCAAGAGGCCCATGATTACTCTGGATGAACTGCAGAGATCTACAGCTGAGGTGGGAGACTCTGTCCATAGGACAACAATCAGTCGTATACTGCACAAATCTGGCCTTTATGGAAGAGTGGCAAGAAGAAAGCCATTTCTGAAAGATATCCATAAAAAGTGTTGTTTAAAGTTTGCCACAAGCCACCTGGGAGACACACCAAACTTGTGGAAGAAGGTGCTCTGGTCAGATGAAACCAAAATCTAACATTTTGGCAACAATGCAAAACGTTATGTTTGGCGTAAAAGCAACACAGCTCATCACCCTGAACACACCATCCCCACTGTCAAACATGGTGGTGGCAGCATCATGGTTTGGGCCTGCTTTTCTTCAGCAGGGACAGGGAAGATGGTTAAAATTGATGGGAAGATGGATGGAGCCAAATACATGACCATTCTGGAAGAAAACCTGATGAAGTCTGCAAAAGACCTGAGACTGGGACGGAGATTTGTCTTCCAACAAGACAGTGATCCAAAACAAAAAGCAAAATCTACAATGGAATGGTTAAAAAAAAAACATATCCAGGTGTTAGAATGGCCGAGTCAAAGTCCAGACCTGAATCCAATCGAGAATGTGTGGAAAGAACTGAAAACTGCTGTTCACAAACGCTCTACATCCAACCTCACTGAGCTCGAGCTGTTTTGCAAGGAGGAATGGGCAAAAATGTCAGTCTCTCGATGTGCAAAACTGATACCCCAAGCGACTTACGGCTGTAATCGCAGCAAAAGGTGGCGCTACAAAGTATTAACTTAAGGGGGCTGAATAATTTTGCTCGTCCAATTTTTCCGTTTTTAATTTTTTGAAAAGGTTTGAAATATCCAATAAATTTCGTTCCACTTCATGATTGTGTCCCACCTGTTGTTGATTCTTCACAAAAAATTACAGTTTTATATCTTTATGTTTGAAGCCTGAAATGTGGCAAAAGGTCGAACTGTTCAAGGGGGCCGAATACTTTCGCAAGGCACTGTATTTCATATCCATTGAGTTTCATTGTGACCAATGGAATGGGTGGAGTAAAATGCCAGCAATAGCTGTAATTACATAGTGCCCGTTCATTTTCAAGAATATTTTCACTCTATACAGTCTCCTGAACATTTCCTAGATTACATTCACTGTGGAGTATAGAATACTTTTTGCTATATGAGCCAATGTGTATTCCATGTTCAGTACATTAGGGTTTCCCTAGGGGGCTGAAGACTGTGGAAAATATTGTACTGCGGGATGTAGCACACAGTGCCCATCCAAAAGTCATTTCATTTGGTTAGTAGACACACTTTTGAACATTTCCTACAATACGTCCACTGCGGTATATAGAGTAGTGTTCCCTGTCTGATTCACTATGTTTCCCCTTTACAGCATATCATGGTGTGTTGCAATGGGGGCTAAGGCGGTGGAAAATATAGTGTTGCTAGATTTGGCACACAGAGCCCATATAAAACTAATGAGAATCTGCAAATTAACAAGAATGATATAAGGATTAATTAATATATTTTTAAAATATGAAATATTTTTCAACAATAATTTAATCTCCATTTCTGAAAGTGCTTTACCTTAGAAAATCATTAATCTCATGTAAATTATTCTTTAAACCATATTTTTCTTTAGTTAACATTTATTTATATATAGATCCTTACAATATACAAAAAGTAACGCGGCAAAAAGTATACATGTTATATTAATGAAAACGGGATCTATTATTTAAAACATTGACTTTTATTTGGAAGGCTAAATCTGAAAACCGGAAGTGATAAGTTGCTACCGCATCTCAAATGTTGCCAGCATGACGCTAATACTTTTTTTTTTAATTGCAGAAGACAGGAAATTCAATCTGTTTTTATTTCAGAGCGATCCAAAATCTCAGGTGTTATTTATTTTAAATAACGTACAATCCCTTAAACCTGTATATAACAGCACGGAAGTGTACACTCGTTACAAGACAGATCTAGTTTTGAGTTAATAAAAATCGTGAAGAAACATGGACAAATGATTTGTTTGGTGACCTTAACAACAACAAAAAATCTGTTGCAAACGACGAAATGTTCAGCAACTGAATTTTTATTTTAAAAAAAATTATACACCATGATCTAACAAACCCAACTGATAAAGTTTGAATAGGTTGCGACAACGTACTCCACAACACAGGGCGGCGTAGCTGAGGCAATTGGCTCGGTCTACAGTCAGGGTGGCCGCCGCTCTGTGCTTGTTGAGTCTAACTGCACCCGGTAACAACAGAAGAGGTGTGTGACAATTTACACTGTATTAAAAATGTTTATAATCTAGCTAGCCCGTTTTATTATACAAATGCCCCTATTTCTTTGCATTTATGTCAGGAATAATGATGTTATCTCATTAGAAAGCTGCATTTAGCGTCTGAAGAATTAGGGATGCTGTTGAGGTGTAACGCGTTAGCTAGCTAAAAGTTGCTGCTTCATGGTAGCGGGAAAGCTAATGGTAGAGGATGGCTAGCAAGCATTCTTAATTCATAGACAGTGTGGGTTTGTTGACAAGCTAACTTTCTATTTCTTCCAAAACCAGTAAGTCTGTCTATACATGCATTTTGTAATGTATCAACCCATGGTCCCAATTATATTACCGTTAGTAAACGGATTGCTAATGTCATGATTGTGTGACTTAACATTTTCAGTTTCGCTCTGATGCTGTAATATAATACTAGCAAAATGCTAACTACAGCTAACGATGTTAGTCATTCTGACAAGTAAGCAGAAGTTGATAATTAAGTGGAGTAGGTGTGTAACTTGATAATTATGTAGATGTAAATATTGTTTGTCTTCAACAGGATTTGAAAAGAACCTGCAAAGATGGTGAGCGTGATCCGAATTTAATCAACTGTTGTAATGTAATACTAGAAGAATGTGACATGGACGTTGGCCGATATACCTACACGTATATACATACATTTAGTTAGAGGCACTATTCTCTTACCAAACTAAACCGGAATAGTAGCTAGGTTTGGGTGGGTGTGGGGTGTACTGGGGGTGTTTTTTTTATATTCAGCGTAGATGTCTTGTCATTCTTTACTACTAAATAAAAAATCGTACATATGGCCTTTTTAACCAACAGAGCAATTAAACTGTTTGTATTAATAATAGCTACCAACTGTATCAATGTAAGTTACTTAGCTAAGTTGGTATTGTTGTTTACTTTTAGTCTCGACGATATGATTCAAGAACAACCATCTTCTCGCCTGAAGGTATTTTTTTAAGTTTTCATAAACCTCTAAATTTACAGGGAACCATTATAAAAGTGTCCTTCATGTTCTAACCTTATCTGAAAAGATATGATGGAGCAGATTAAAGTAACTGGCTAGTTTTACTGGTAAGCGTTTACAATACAGTTGTGATTTCTAAAGGGAGGGAAACCTATTGACAATTTCCTGTAACACTTCCATTTGCCATGTTTCATGTAATGTTTTCAGGCCGCTTATACCAGGTAGAGTATGCTATGGAGGCCATTGGCCATGCTGGTACATGTCTAGGGATTTTGGCCAATGATGGAGTGCTCCTGGCAGCGGAGAGAAGAAACATCCACAAACTGCTGGATGAGGTGTTTTTCTCAGAAAAGATCTACAAGCTCAATGAGTGAGTTTCTACTTCTACTTTGTCAGTTCCAAATCCAGCTACGCACCCTTCTATTCTGACCTTTTCCTCATGTGTTGCAGGGATATGGCCTGTAGTGTGGCTGGAATCACATCAGATGCCAACGTACTGACCAATGAGCTTAGGCTAATAGCACAGAGGTGAGCAGTGGGCGGGGCAAGGTGGAGAAAGGGTGAAACTTGATGGGCAAAGCATTGTCAATCATTCACTGACAGAGCGGTGGTAACACACTTCATAGCTACAGCTCCTGAAACAATTAAGAGGCCGCTGTACCTTTATCTTTAATTTCCATAAAGGTCGAATTGGAAGGTTTTGAGTGAGGATCAGAGGGGTTAAAATTAAGAGACAACTGCAAATTGAACGCTTCTGTTCCTCACTCAAAACTTTCCTTTTCAACTTTTTTGGAGGACAGAGAAAGGTGCTGTGGTCTCTTGATATTTTCCGGAGCTGTATTATAAGCATGGCCTATGAGGGAATTCTTTTAGAGATCCGAATGGACTTGTTTCCTTTAATACATGTTTCTTTCCCATTTGACTGCCAACAAAACCTACATTTTGCTCTGGGAGGTAGCCTAAATGTTTGGACTGTTTCTTGCTCCCAAATTGAAGCTAGTGATGAAGTTGTCTTGTTGAAACAAGCCTGTAATTCCAATTCTGTCTTTACACAGGTATCTATTACAATACCAGGAGCCTATTCCTTGTGAGCAGCTGGTCACAGCCCTGTGTGACATAAAGCAGGCTTACACGCAGTTCGGAGGTAGGTTAATTGCTTGTTCGCTCACCTGTGAGTCCTCTTGGGAAGGTCTCAGTAAGCAAATAGTGCTGTCTAAATTCCAAAGCTATTATGCTACTTAGTTTCTCAGTACTGTAATTTAAACTGAATATCACTTGTAAGAGGCCATTGTAAAAAGCCCACATGATTATTGTTTACTGTTTAAGGTTAATTGTGTGTTAATCCATCTGAAATGATAGATACTGTTCCTTTTAAATATCTGTTTGGTTTGACCACAGGGAAGAGGCCGTTTGGTGTGTCTCTGCTGTACATGGGCTGGGACAAACACTATGGCTTCCAGCTTTACCAGAGTGACCCCAGCGGTAACTATGGCGGCTGGAAGGCCACCTGTATCGGCAACAACAGCGCTGTAAGTCACTTTCACTTTCTTCCCCCAATGCAGTTTTGACATGATTTACATGTACAAATGCATCAATGTTAATCTTGTCACTAGGGATGGGCACTGTTAGCCAAATATTCAAATAACTGAAATTGGGTTAGTTTTTGAGTACTTGTGTGTATTCATTTTTGCCTGCAAATATTATTTTACATTGACTGTTTTGTTTAAAGAACTTGTTCTGTAGCCTACATGATTTTTCACAATACTATTAGCATTCCAGTCTAGAATGTTTTACATATAGCTTAACATAAAAAATGATAACACTTTTGTCATTTATATGCCATGTGTTCCTTCACACATTGTTTTGTTTACAATCGTCAGAGCAGTACTGGCAGTACTGGTGTCATTGGTAGTCTATTGTTAACTATTTGATTAAAGTGTTTACTCATTCAAGTGAAAATAATAATTATCGGAATTAACTGTGACTTACCAAAGCGATTTGGCTACAAAACGTTGCATAAAGTGAGGCTGTGGAATCTCAAGTCTATTGGAATTGCAGAAAAACGGTAAGTTAAGCGAATAGTTTATAGCTGGCTACGATTACGATTCAATGCATCAGTAATTCATCATGATATCACAACTGAATCACAATACTTACTCAAGTGCTACAAACAACCTAAAAAGATAATAGGTTATATACTTAAAAGGACAATCTTTAGCTCATCCCCGTGTGCAACCCCTAATAAAAAAGAACCACTTAAGTTGAAATAGAATTAGAACTTATGTAACCTTTCAGACCCAAATAACATTCTAGAATGCAGCGAATGACTACTGAGTTCTCAAAATCATATATTCTCACACATTTCAAACAGACAGCACAAAAAACTAATTACAATTACCAGTTAACTTTTAAAGAGCACACACTCTACTCTAATTTGACCACACGTTAATCTAACATGGAATAATATACTTTTTCTCCCATTAACAATCAATAGAAAGAACGAACGACTATATTTGCGATAAACGATCTATTGCGACGTGATAGAGCCAGCAGTCAAATTAGGTCCATGCAGCTAATATGATCATAATAAACTAACCGCAAGGCAACTCTTGTGCGAGTTTTTATAAATGATAAGGGGAAGAGGTTATGTGGCCTACATCTTTTGGCAGATGCAGGTCTTCATCGCGCGATCAAGTGACAACTTCGTCGTCAGCGAGGCACAACATTACTGCTTCTTGGCTAGCAAGTGAAAGTAAGAGGTTGTTGCTGCAGAAGCAAAACATGTGCAGGCAGGCACAGACGAAGCAAACCGGACAGTTAGGTGTCTAGTTAGCGATGGCATTTTTCATTTTTGAATAATATCAGCCGAAACGCGAGAACTACCAACTAGTCAGCCAACCAACCACAGCTACTGCAACGCTTTCCATTACAAGACTGACCAAGCAACCATTTGAGCGCCACACCTGACGTGCCTGTCTATCAAGTTATCACGACAGGGTTGCTGTTGTCATCTAAAATATATTAACAGCATTTCACGGCATGAACTATTGACGACACAATGCATAGCCACAGTTTTTCGACATCATTATCGCTTTCACGGTTTCTAACCTCGTAGAGACTAAACAACAAACAATCTCGTCTCACGTAATACGTCGTAGTCGCTTTGGCGCTAGAATTTTGAGTGAAAACATTTAAAAAAAAATGGTTAAATGACAGCTTACCATTTTCTTTTTCTTTTATTTATTACGACATTAATGGGTATACAGTTACAAGCTTTTAACAGGTAGATTTTGCAGCCCGTTCAGCGACCTCTGCAGTAGTTTAAAAGACGACTGTTCATCGCATAATAAATAATAATTTATTCTAGAGATCAGAAAAAAAAAATTGTGATTTTACATTAAATCGTTGTAGTCCCACTAGTTCCATAGCCGAGTTTTGCGAATGTAAAAAACTGCTTCCTCCACACTTGCTCTTACACAAACTGCCATGGAACCATAGAAATAAAGCAGTTCTGTTTACAACAACACCCACTCCTTCGCGCATTATGTAGTAGTCGCTCACGTTGTATGGGTTGCCGGGTAACCGAATATTGTTCGAATAACAAATGCTATTCTGATAATAATGTCCAGTGCTCATCCCTGCATCTTACGCAAGTCTCAGTTAATGTTTGTTCGTTTTGAGAATCGCATTAAAAATTCCAGCATTAATTTCAGGTGTTTCATAAATACAATCTTTCACAGTTTTCCTCATCTTCCACAATGCCCCCTTCAACTTGAAGGGTTAGGGTTAATCTAACCCTAACTTTAGATAGCTGTTATAAAATGTGTAAAATGTGAAGGGTAGTGGCTATTGTAGAGAAATGAAAGATTCACTTACACTGACGCTAAAGATTCATCAATGGCATGTTAGTTGTTGCTGCTCGATCATAAACACCTCAATATGTAAAAGTAGCCCCTGGTTTGGTATTGATAACGTTATGGTAATGAGGCACTCAACCGTGCTTTCGAGTTCGGCAATTCATCTCTTCCAAATATCCTCTCCTGTGATGAAGCCAAACTGAAGCTAAATGAAAGGCAGACAGTGAGTCTGCCCCACAAATTGACTTTCCACTTTTTTTATGTCTGGGGGCTGCATCTCATGTGGCTCTGACTAATTGATATCATAAGTTGCCAACTTTTCATATTAATTGCTGCAGCCCTTCATGCTTTATCTGCTTTGACAAATGGCAATCAACAGGGATAGACAACAGGTCAGCTATGGGCTACAACCGCAAATATGGTCTTTTTGGCCACCCTAGATACCCTTTGAAAAGCACCATGTTTCTGTGGGGCTTCTCAGTGGGCCGGTGGTGTAACTGGATCTTGTGTTTCGGTATGTAGAATCAGTACATTAGCGTCACCATTACATTGGTACCTATGTAGCTAAAACATACTATTAGACTTCAGCTCGTCCAAAGACCACTCATGGTCTTTTCCGGTTCTCCACCAAGTGCATCTCCTGCCTTTAAAATGCCCCAGACACCAGAGGGTGCTGCTGTGCCACTGAAGGCTAATGCATGTTGGAAAGGATTCCACCATTGAGAGATTACATGGATTAGTGTTCACCGCACATGATTGTGGCCAGCGAGGATTCACAGTGATGCCTTGGTCAGTTTACTAACTGAATTTAACGAACATTTTAGTTTATTTATCGAATGTTACTTGGATGTCCCAAGGATAGATTTTCTCATGATCAATCCTGCTGTACAAAGTGAATATGATGTGAAATTTCAGCAGTACAGACAAGCAATATCTGTGCAATTGTCTTTAATGTCCCCTCCCAAATCTGGCATTAATGAGATCAGTGTTCATTTGCTTGTGGAAGACAGCATTTCAGTTGAATCTTTCAGATATTCACTGATTTATTTCTTGGAACCGCACATCTTAGATTTTTCCTCTTGGACGGGGGTTTTCTATACAGTTTCTGGCCATTATGCGGACTGAGTTCAGCTCACAATTTCCCTGTGCTGTAAATCAATGATATAACCTGAAATGTGGATGCTTGTTGCGCATTACTGTGTGAAAGGATTTTGTCTTTCTTGTCTTTCCAAGGCTGCAGTGTCCATGCTGAAGCAGGATTTTAAAGAGGGAGAGATGTCCCTGTCGTCTGCTTTGGCCCTGGCCGTTAAAGTGCTCAACAAGACCATGGATGTCAGCAAGCTGTCCGCTGAGAAAGGTGTGTTGAGAGAATGTGTGACTGAATCAAAACAGAATATTGCTCATCAGTTGTTAGTCTTTTACACTTGTGAAAAGTGTAATATGTAGTCAATTAAGATGGGGCTGCTCAGTCAGTTTTCTTGGGGGGTCAACATCCATGCGTCTTGTGATTACTGTTTGAGCAATCTCAAAACAGTTAATTTAAACTCTGGGGCATGTGGACATATTTGAATGTATCCTATTATTAACATGACTAGCTAAGTTCTAAAATACAATGTTAGTGTTAAGGCTTTCCCTGGGATTAATTCAGAGAAATGTTTGACCGTTTGTGCACAGAATGGTTTCATGTGCATTTATTTTAAGGAAATTAATTAATGGTGTCAAACTATTTTGTTCTGAATAGTCCATGGTATTCAGCCCTTCGAAAAAATCAATATTTAAACCGATACCCACCTGAATGTGTGATTTTTAATTTTGGCTAGTTGGCCTTTTAGTTGCCACCTTTGAGTAGTTCTTTTAGTGACATTGTTTTTGTAATTCTGTGTGCTTCTACTTTGATGTTATCCAGTGGAGATCGCCACTCTGACCAGAGAAAACGGGAAGACTTGCATAAAGGTGCTGAAGCAGAAGGAGGTGGATGAGTTGATCAAGAAACACGAAGCTGAGGAGGCCAAGGCTGAGAAAGACAAGAAAGAGAAAGAGCAAAAGGAGAAAGACAAATAAGTGTTCTGTGCTGTTTCTGTAAAAAAAAAATCAGGTTTTCTAAATTGTTCTCTTCCACTGTTATCGGTTGTTTTTCTTTAAATAAATGCTCAATACTGTTTTGACTCTGGCATCTGCTAAGTGGGGATTATTTCAGCCACACCTGTCATTTTCTATGTATGGATTCTCTTGCAGCCCCCACAAAGCACCTTCACAAAATATTTGTCACAGACACATGTGTACACATTCGTCAACACTGTGTTTTAAAAGGCACATGCGAGTTGCATGATTAGCTGTAAGTGCTGAGGACATTTCCATGAATTAAGACATTTTGAGAATCTCTATGTAATCTACTCTTGCAAAACATGCATATTCTAACAGCTGGAGACAGTTAGGCCCATGTTCATTTATCATCTGGAGGAATCGGCGGAAAAATAGATCATTATGATAATTTTGTGAGAAGTTATTCTACAACTATGATCTTGTAGCTAGGTTCCCAGAAAAATGACTTCTGAGAATTTGTTAGTTGCTGTGATGGATATCTGCTGTAACAAACTTAATTTGGAAGTTTGTTGCATGAACTTGAGTGAAGATTGGTCATAAGGTACTGTTTTCTCCAGGGATTTGTGGTGAGAACCAGAGTTGCAGATGGGTGTCTGCTCTGCTAAAGGCTTGTTGTGTTAACATGTTTGTGCAAAGCAACTGGTCAGAAATCTGGTATTCATTCTTCCTCAGAAAATGTTCAGATGCAAAAATGTGTTGCCAAACTGAATGAAACCAGGAGGGACCATTTAGATTTTTTTTTAAATGACATTTTCAGGCATTTTAGCTTTAGACTTTAGGGTAAAATACATTTTGGCTAAATGAGCAGAGGGCTGTATTCAAATCTGAACTGCAGGGGCTTAGATCACTGGAACACACCCCAACATATACAGTGGGGAAAACAAGTATTTGATGCACTGCTGATTTTCCTACTTAGAAAGCATGTAGAGGTCTGTAATTTCTACCATAGGTACACTTCAACTGTGAGAGACGGAATCTAAAACAAAGATCCAGAAAATTACATTTTAAAATTATACAATAATTAGCATTTTATTTACCAGTATTTGATCACCTACCAACCAGTAAGAATTTCGGCTCTCACACCAATTTTTTTTTTTTAAAGAAGCCCTCCTGTTCTCCACTCATTACCTGTATTAACTGCAACTGTTTGAACTTGTTACCTGTATAAAATACGTCTGTTCACACACTAAATTAAACAGACTCCAATCACTCCACAATGGCCCAGACCAGAGAGCTGTGTAAGGTAAAATAAATTATTGACCTGCACAAGGCTGGGATGGGCTACAGGACAATAGGCAAGCAGCTTGGTGAGAAGGCAAGAACTGTTGGCACAATTCAAAAAAAATTGAAGAAGTTCAAGATGATGGTCAATCTCCCTCGGTCTGGGGCTCCATGCAAGATCTAACCTCGTGGGGGATCAATGATCCTGAGGAAGGTGAGGGATCAGCCAACAACTACACGGCAGGACCTGGTCAATGACCTGAAGAGAGCTGGGACCACAGTCTCAAAGAAAACCATCAGTAACACACTACGCCGTCATGGATTAAAGTCCTGCAGCGCACGCAAGGTCCCCCTGCTCAAGCCAGCGCATGTCCAGGCCCGTCTGAAGTTTGCCAATGACCATCTGGATGATCTAGCGGAGGAATGGGAGAAGGTCATGTGGTCTGATGAGACAAAAATAGAGCTTTTTGGTCTAAACTCCACTCGCTGTGTTTGGAGGAAGAAGAAGGATGAGTACAACCCCAAGAACACCATCCTAATAGTGAAGCATTGAGGTGAAAACATCATTCTTTGGTGATGCTTTTCTGCAAAGCGGACAGGATAACTGCACCATATTGAGGGGAAGATGGATGGGGCCATGTATTGCGAGATCTTGGCCAACAACCTCCTTCCCTCAGTAAGAGCATTGAAGATGGGTCGTGGCTGGGTCTTCCAGCATGACAATGACCCAAAACACACAGCCAGAGCAACTAAGGAGTGGCTACGTAAGAAGCAAGGTCCTGGAGTGGCCTATCCAGTCTCCAGACCTGAACCCAATAGAAAATCTTTGGAGAGAGTTGAAAGTCTGTATTGCCCAACGACAGCCCTGAAACCTGAAGGATCTGGAGGTCTGTATGGAGGAGTGGGCCAATATCCCTACTGCAGTGTGTGCAAACCTGGTCAAGAACTACAAGAAACGTATTATCTCTGTAATTGCAAACAAAGGTTTCTTTACCTAATATTAAGTTTTGCTTTTCTGATGTATCAAATAATTATGTAATGCAATAAAATGCTAATTAAATATAAAAAAATCATACAATGTGATTTTATGTATTTATGTTTTAGATTTCGTATCCCACAGTTGAAGTGTACATATGATAGAAATTACCGACCTCTACATGCTTTGTAAGTAGGAAAGCCTGCAAAATCAGCAAAGTATCAAATACTGGTGTCCCCACTGTAGGTTGGTGAAAAAACACCCCTTGTGGGTCAACTGTTTCAAATGATGCAACTTTTCACTTAGCTGTAACTGGGATAAATTATAAAATTATCAATACACATGAGTTCAGAGGTCAAGCCATGAATTTTTGATGACTTGACACTATAATGTGGAAAATGGCATTACTGTTCTACTAGCAGCAGGATATTATGTTGACAGCACTAACTCAGATTTTTGTTTTTCAAAATAAAAGCCATAATTGAAATGCAATGCAATGGGCTTAATTCAGTAAAAAAGATTGTGCATTGTATTCAAATGCAAGTTTTAAGTTTTTCTTAAAGCAAAAGTCTAATGATTTGAAACAAATACATATATATAT
>JACXGJ010011027.1:0-20644 GCA_016801105.1 Esox niger | reverse complement strand
AGTAGGAGTCTAAGTGAATGTAACAGGTATCATACAGTAGGAGTCTAAATGAATGTAACAGGTATCATACAGTAGGAGTCTAAATGAATGTAACAGGTATCATACAGTAGGAGTCTAAATGAATGTAACAGGTATCATACAGTAGGAGTCTAAATGAATGTAACAGGTATCATACAGTAGGAGTCTAAGTGAATGTAACAGGTATCATACAGTAGGAGTCTAAGTTAATGTAACCAACATGTAACAGGTATCATGTAAATGCTATGTAAATTATATTGTTGTCACAGCAACTGCTGTTGATTAAATAATGTTTAACTTGTATTAAAAGTTACTCTAATCCAATCAGATACTTGACAAACACCCAGATGAGTGTGATGGTGATTGGTGTGAGCAGAAGCAATACTCATTAAATGCGTCCAAACATTACAGCGGACTTTACGTCTCTCGCTCTTTGCCCTAGAATGCACGGAGACTAGCCTGTTTCCTGCAACGTAACAGAGAAAGTTCCCTCGATCCCAGTGGTTCTGGTAGTGGTAGTGGATCTGTCTTTTCTGTGGGAACAGTAGAGCGTGAAAAGCATTTCCCCAGGCTAAGAATGGCAGTCAGGACGAGTGTGTTCTGTCTGTCTGGCTGCATGATACCACAGGAGAGGCATCTCCTTTCAGGGAGCTGGGGCAGCAAGCGGAACAAAGTCACAGCCAGATAGTTGCCTGCCTGTGCATTCCTGCAGCAGTCGCCAAGTCTAGAAGCCAGAAAGTCTGTTGTGCACACTTGATCAACATTGCACTTAGCATGCCACTGTTCTTCAGTTTTTTTTAAAGGATGTTTTTAGTATAAAGAGGGACTGTAAAACACTAAACTACTGACAATGTGATGGAGGAGAATATGCGCCTCTGACAAGTGGATATTTGGCGATGCGCTAAATTGAATAAGCAGAAGTCAAGTGACTCAGGTAAGAACACATGTCATGATCATGACACATTGGAATTGGGTATCTTCACTTCTTTCATGAGTATGGGAGACCAGAGGGGATATTAGTAGAATAGTTGAACATCAATTCAGTAAGGTCCATTAACAAAACTATAAATATTTCCCACTTACTGTTTTCTTTTATTTTTCCATTTAACTTTCTTCATTTCTGGAAGAGCATGAACACGTAAGTGTTTGTTGTTGTGAAGCAGAGATCCACGTCAGCAGTGTTTGGTTGTGTGAAGCAGAGATCCACATCAGCAGTGTTTGTTGTTGTGAAGCAGAGATCCATGTCAGTAGTGTTTGGTGTTGTGAAGCAGAGATCCACGTCAGCAGTGTTTGGTTGTGTGAAGCAGAGATCCACGTCCTTGAGAGCAGTAGAGGCTCAACATCTCAAAGCTGGAATTTCCATGTATAAAATGTTTAGCTCCTCACTAGCTCATCTTAACCCACTGCAAAAAGCAAACATATGTAAACACAGTCACACAAAAACACAGTCACACAAACAGGTATTCTCGGTCTATTCATTGCTCGTTCTACAATGTATAGAACTGTGATTGGTATTCTGTTAATTGTAATTTATTAAAATGTTTGAATTTGCTGAATTCGATTTTTGTCTTTTAAACAATGGTGTCCTGCAAATTAGGTTGGAGCCTCACTTGCAATTATTACATGTATTTCCTTATTTTACAGGCTATTTTACCAATTGGGATGATTATTGTGGTGGGTGTGTTTCCCTTTTACTGTTAAAAAATGTCCCACTACACCCAGGGCAGGGAATGCCTTTCAAGTGCTTGCCTATGGATGAGGGCGGTACCAACAATATCCTAGGGACTTCATCACTCGACTTTTCCAGCGCAGTGTTTATGGACCACTTTGGGGGCGTTGATTTGAAGGGCCGGCTCTCTATGTATACATGCAGGTAGCTCTCTATATCAGTTATTACCTAGATACCACCAAAGAGCAAGTTATTTAGTTACTCAGTCACTGTCATCATGGTGATGCCACTGAGCTTTTAAAAAGAGAGATGGACTCTGTATCTGCAGCAAACAAGCCGCGCCGTTAAATAAGGAGGACAGAGGAAAGCAAGTTGTTCGAAAAATTAAATAATTGCAAGTTTAATTTCTAACATTATTCCACTTCCCAGGTTGATATGATGATTAAATCTTTCATTCATTTGGGTGTCATGTTTGGACATTTGCTGATATATTATTAATTTATTATTTATCAGTGGCTTTAAAAAAGTGGAATATGCCCAGATCAAGAACCAAGTGACATCACTCAGTGGAATAATAAAGCCCTTTTGGGATTCAAAACATCAATGAGACACTGCACTTAGTTAAAACTAAAGGATCAATGCACCAATGTGTAATTTATGGTTTAAAGAGAGGTACTGTTGCTTACTGAGTTTTACAGCTTCCCTTCAAAATATAATCCTTTGGAAAGGCTTTACACAAATACAGGAGTGATTGGGTCGTACTGCTGCCATTCACCTACTCAGGATACTGTAGCAGCATCCTGTGAGAGGGAGTCAGTTAATGACATCATCAAGGAACCACCAAAGGAACAACACTAGTCCGTTTTCAAACTCAGATTGAAATATCAAAGGAATTGTATGCAATATTTACGTGTTAAGTTTAATAGCAATTTTTTAAATGTGTGTTTTTGCAAGACAAATCTAAAATGGCCTTAATACGCACTCCAAATCTCAATCTTGTCCAAAATGACATCTTATAGCTGTTTGTGTTGTTTTCTTTGAAGGTGACAAGCCTGGTCCATAACATCGGGAGGGGAGATTCATCGGGCACATCAGCCCGGCGGTGTTGTCAGCCACAGGGCCTTGGTCCCACCTGCCCTGGGTCTTTGACGTGCTCTCATCCACTCCTGGCCTCTTCACCCTGGCACGGCCAGCTACCACAGAACGTGTCCTGTCAAGCACACGTCATTGTTCTTCCTCCGGTGTCATCCAATGAGGCCAGAGTCAGAGATACGAAATCCCTTTGGAGCGTGGCCAGACTGTTCAAAAGAAAACGGATAGCGGTTGGTGATGGTGCAGATAGATATGAAAAATGGGTTATTCACTGTAACATTTGAATTACCTCTCTATTCATTATCACTCTCACACCATTCAAATGGAAATTAAAATGCACAAACCTAAAGGTGTGTGTGTTAATGCAATCAGATCTTCTAAATTCAGATTTCACTGTTCAGTGTGAGTAACCTGGGCTTTTCTTGGGGGGGGTATAATAGATAGTTCACATTACATGGAAATAGGTTTTGGAGGGTTTAGGAAGAGTTGTCAGTGCAGTAAAAGCCCATTGTTTGGTCTGACTGCTACAGTAGTGATGGCTCCATTAACACTAGCCGGGCCCATTTAACCCAGTTACCACTCAAACTGCAAATGAACGTTACACCTCACCTGACGCAAGGTGAGACGAATGGCGTCCGTCATAACGCAGCGATAACCGCCGCCGTCTCATTGTAGAAGGACTGATCCACGTCCGTCGGTCTCTGAACCGCCCTTCCCATAAGACCCTCCCTGGGCCTTTCTCAATACGATTTGTCTCAAGGACATGCTTTTCAGACTGAAGCACTGCACTGGCTAGAGCTAATGGACCTTGAATGTGGAATGTTCCGGAGGAGTGGGCTCCTCAGTGTTGAGCGTGGCAGGGCCTGATTACAGAAGTGACAGTCCGGACACCCAGAAGAATGACTGTGATTGTTCTGCTGAAGTCAGAGAAGAGGGAGGGCTGGAGGGATGAATCTCTTTCTAGTCAGTCACTCAGGCCGTTTTCACTGTGCATACTGCAATAACAATTTCTCTTTAAAGCCCTTGGGTGTGTTGGTCGCATGTTTTGTGTCTGGTGCCGCAAGACGACATCTGGGGTCAGCAATGTATCTCTGTAATGAGAAGTTACCCTTTAAAACCCTCGTTTTTTTTTACTAAAATAATATGTTGAGCAGGCATTTGAATTTGTTCAACTGACAGAGACAGAAGAGCTCCAGCATGTTCTAGAAAGTAAAAACCACATAGATCATAGACTACTGTATTTACACCACTTTGAAGCTACTCATCAAAAAGTATACATTTATAACAGTTCCATTTGGTGGCTGATTGCCTTCAGCATCAAGTGCTTGTTGCTGTGAAATGGAGCAGTCACGTGACTGGCGCCATGGCGCCATCAGCTGATTGTTTGCCCGTGTTTGATTAATGCTGCATCTCTATGAAGCATAATGTATCTGTACTGCTCAAAAGATAAAAACATTTATTGATGGACAGTGGGATTAATGTATTTTGTTTGTTGATTATGTCACAACAAAAATGATCCCCTCCGACATTCTTTTCAAGGCACATTGGCTGTTTGCTTTTTGAGAGGCCCCATATGTTGTGAGTGACTGTGGCTTTTAGCTACTTTTCCATTTAGTGGCATTTCCCATGGAATAAATGGAATTACATTGAGTCCATCAGTTTTATTTGATGTCAGGGAAGCCATGTACCGGGTAATATTTAGCTCAGGGCTATCCATTTCATTCTGTAAAAGGTTCATGTTAGAAATTATCTTACGCTTGGAAATCACTTCCTCTTTTTTTCCTGCTATCCACATCCAAACCCAATCAGCCTAAATTATTCTTGTCCTTTAAAGGCATCACCGCAGGTGATTATTTCAGAATGGGTTGAATCCACACATTTATCCGAAGACAGTGACCAATCTCCAGCCAGCAGACAACACTTTTAAGATCAAGTGAGACTTGCAACGTATCACACAGGCTCAACGAATCGACACAAGGTGTCCGTGCTTTTAGAGGAATTTGTAATACACTTGGTCCTTATTTCCCCATTGATCCTTTCAACAATGTGTGTATTTGTTAGACAGCAGCCATGCCAGAGAAAGGAATTGAGATGAGCTGCATGGCTTTTTGCTCCTCGACGCCTTGAAGGACATGATATGAGCCGAGTGCCTACTGGAGCAGGTCAGCCGTGTCCCCTGGTATAGTTTCTCATCCCCTCTGTGATAGTAGGGATTATCAAATCTTTTTTTCTCCCAGTGAGGAAAATGTCATTCTCACCCCCCCCACCTCAAACGGAGATGGCCACGTCTGACAGCGCCTCTCCCTACCTTATTATTTTACCGGTCGCCTTTCATTTACCTGACCACTTCAAAAAGCGATGCATAGTCAAGACCCTCCCTGAGATGAGGTCAAACACATACAGCGTTAGCAGCCACTCTTTTTATTACCATAAATGTCAGTGGTCCCCTTCATCTTCCGCATACTGTTATTGCGCTGGCGGAAATGTCAGATGTATTTGCAACAGTCATCACAGTGCGACGGGCCCTCGGCTCAGAAAAAGGCGCTGTCAAAGATAAGCAACAAATGAGGATGCGCTTCCATTAACCCAGTACCGTCTGATTTGTTTCACGCAGGGCCAAAGGAAATGAACAGCCACAACAAAAAACTGAGAATTAGCAGGGATAATGATGGTATAAAATGCGCACGTAGAGTGAAAATAGCTCACGGAGCTAATCGGTCTGTATGAAAATCCGAATTTTTCCTAATGGATTTTGTCCAACCTGTCTGTTTTGCTTTTTAGCGTCAGTAATGGCCATCCAACCGCCCCCTCACTGTACATGCTAACTGTACTGTACATAAGATATCTGTGCCTTTCCTGTCAGCAGTGGTGGTCCTGCTTCACACGTTAACCTACATGTTTATGAACAGTACCTAAAGTGTTGTCATTCAGTGGATGTATGAGAATTCCGCCGCTCCTCTCCATGCTTGAATTGGTTTCAGCGCTGCATAAGCTCCCAGGGAACCAAGGCAGCTGTCCGCTGTATGCATAATGATAACTCTAAATGCATAAATTCAATTTGTTTCCCGACACTTGCTTTAGTTCTGCTTGTTTTGAGAAGTTTGACAGCTATTTGCATGTGGCGCCCGGACCAGCCTGAGACGGAGGCCCATCAAGAGTGACGTTGGGGAGCGAGAGGAGGGTACTGACGGAACTCATTCAGAGCTCATCGGCATTCCCCCGTCGCCCTGCTCAGTGGCGTAGTGGGGTGCGCTGGTCTGGGAGGGGGCGATTTTAACAAAGGCAGGGAAGCCTTGGCACCGACAGGGCTTCCTGATGAATAGTACATCTTGGGCTGTAAGCTGCTGCTTATCGCTGCATGTGTGGCACTCAGGGTAAACTCCCAGTGGGGAATCGATGCCTGAGGGCATTACCTGGGCTTAAGTAGAATACTACCTATAAGGCAGAATTACTGTATCAAATTACCTGACCAGGGTGGCCATCCAATGTTACTCTCTTTGAGGATTTTTCTCAAGTAGGCAGACTTATCCATCTGGCAATTTTACATTAAGATGGACTGTAGTTATGAATGTTATAAAATGTTTTAGTGGACGGGTATCGGGCCAGGGATATTCTGTACTAGAACGACATTTTTTTTTTACGTCAACCATTTGGAAAGTTTTCGGAACATTTAAAACACTAAATTTCCCCATATCGTATTATTTCGGGAATATTTTGCCCACAACAAATCTACTGATTTCACATTACCTCACATTTCATGCTTTCCAGAACCTTTTGACTGCCAAAGAAAAGAATCAGGCAAAATGTGACTGGCCTCTGCCACATGATTAGAAACAGCTGGCCACATTGAGTGAGGTAACGCACAGAGGTAGATTAAGTGGCACTTGAGAATGGATGAAAAATAATTTTGGTCTAGATTATAGTCCTGTTCATGTTTCAATTAGCATAAAGCGTTTACCACGCACCTTTTCTGATTGGTAGGTTCAGAGGGCATAAATCCTCTGCCCGTTGTTCTGACAACATGTTCATGAAACTTCTGTGTCTGTTGTTTTCTCTCTTTTTACTGATTATCGCTGTTTCTTATTTACGGAACAGGCTACTCTGTTGAAGGGTGCTAATTAAATCTCAATCAATATTTGTATGTGTGTATTTTAACCCTCGTTGCAATCTTTCAATCTTTCAGATATTTTTTTGCCATATGACAACTGTATGGTATGGTAACGCTTTCATACGTATTTAGATCCTTTCCTGTAGAATTATGTGACCAAACACACGACAGACCGTGATATGCACCTGCGCTGACGATTCGGATTGTCCAGGATCTCTTGGTACAGCAGACAAAAGATCCAGAAAAAGTCTTATCCCCAGCAGCTATGGACATCAATAGACACCTATAGTAGCTGAGTGTGTTTGAGCAGAGTGGTGGGATCAGTGTCTCTAATCCCCACTGTGAACAGGAGACGCTAACCGAGCTAGCTCTGTGATCCAGGATTACTCTGTGCTGTGGGCATCTCAGCCTCCCTACGAGCCCTTATCCTTTCCCCTTGTCGTCTGAGCGTTAGGCCCTGACTGAATGTCCCTGTGCAAACTGCCAGTGGTCAATGGGAGGACAGCAGGCACATCGGTGCTCCCAAACCGACTGAGAATGTGAGACAAGGGAAATGGCACTGCAAAACACAGGTAAAGGCCTCTCTCAGAGCACAGGTGAAGCCATCGTCCAGGGCAAAGGTAGAGCCAAAGCCCTGATCTAGTTGGTGGTGGTCGAATGACAGGAGCAGAGTACGATGTCAACAGACGATAGGATGATAGTCGGAGATAGATGTGATGAATCCTCCAATTACTAACATTCAGCAAAACTATACTTCTGACATTACTCAGTTTGACATCCCTGTGATGAGCATTTCAAAACACAAAAGTAAGTTCCCTTTTTGTAAGCAAAAGGCGAGAGTATTTGTTGAAGGAGCAGGGAGCTGGATTCCAAGCCATACCTCAGTAGTTGCACCCGAGGCAGAGAATTAGACCACGGGAACCTCCATAGATTTTTAGCCATTCTCATCCAGTAACACACTTCCCAGCATGCATCTCTCCTTGCATTTGTGTAGTAGTAGAGATACATTTACTGTAGGATTTTTATGCGTGATAAGCATTTAGAGTACAGAACAATCTACATTTCAAACTATTACTATATAAACATTATATATTACTATATAACAGTTTTGAACTCAATTCATTCATTTTTACGCATCGAATATGCAGCAATGTCCTTAAATAGAGGTTATTTTTGTCTTTTTTTTGTCTTATAAAAAACTGTTTTTCTTCTGTGATGTCTTTCTATGAATTATGATGACCTATTTCAGCTCATGTGGAGTTGATTCAGTTATGCTTGGCTCAAGTTTGTATCCTAAGTACACAAATACCTATGTTTCTGGATCTCGTCATCTACATTTCCTGGTTCAGAGCAAATCACAATCTCCACAGTTCATAATGATATCAGGATGTTATGTCACCATACAAATTAGGCCCTACATATACCTAGTCAATCAATGAAATGTAACTTTAAAGCCCTTTTTACATCAGCAGTTGTCACAAAGTGCTTTGACAAAACACCTAGCCTGTAATCCCAAGGAGCCAGCAACAGCAATGATACAGGGGCTAGGAAAAACGTCCTAATAGAAGCCCATATTTAGGAAGAAACCTAGAGAGGAGTGGGCTTACCAGTCCTCTTCTGGCTGTGCCATGGGAAAATTTTAAGAGTACAAGGTACACGTAATAATTAGTAAATGCATTTGGGCTGTGTCCAGAGTCTATAAAACCTCAACCAGTTCAGAAGCATTACCAGATGGACAAGGCCAGGGACAACTGGGTGGAGGGGGAGGTGGTTATCCGACTGGCAGCGGGAATTGTCAGGTATCATCTTGATCTGCAACACAGCCAGGAGGACTTTGGACCGGGGCAGCAACGAGTCTTTAGAGCCTGGTACTCGTGAGGTGTGGGCCAGGAAGTTTAAATGGAGCAGGAGACAAGAAAATTTAGAGTCTGCATTCCTTAGGTTTACAAGGTTTTACATTGGAGAATAAGAACTGACCCTACTCACCTCGGCACATAAATGTAGCAGCGTAAAACCTTGGGGCTGAGACAGGGGTGTCCAGTGACACCCGACAGGCAGGAAGTCAATCCACTCACATTGCCAAGCATCAACCCCAGTGACTCCGCCCCCAAATGGTATTGAAGAGACGGCATTCCAGTAGATGAGTGCCCACCTGGCAAGGCAGCAAGACCTAGCGACACCAGTCACCCAAGGCATAGACTCTCCTCTATATAGTTGCCTTGGCATGCTCTACCAGTTCCTCCAGTCTCTAACTGTCTGGACCTTGCATAACATCTACAATCAGCCCATAAGCCAGGGCATTAAATTGTAGATTTGGAGAACTATTACCCCCCAAGATGCAACCAAGTTGTGTATTTCTCTACTTGATGTTTTAGATCTGGTTGTACTCTTCTACTATTAGTGTTCTACTGGTTTTAAAGACGCCATACTGTGGCGCTAATGGTGGCAAATGGACTATTTAGGTTATGGCAGTCCTTTTGTGCCCATTGCCTTTTGTGAAGGTCATCGGCCATTTTTCTCTGTTCATTTGTGAATTATTTGGTGTTAGATGAGATGCAAAATCATTCAAAAGCATGCAAAGTTATTCAAAAGTATTGCTTTAAGAAGTAAGTTAACCTACCTGAATACTGTAAAAGTTACATTTTGACCTCCATTTATTAGGAGATGTAGTGCCAGAGAGAGTCAACTAATAAAGTAAGACGTGACAGCTTTGTAACATCATCTGCAGATCATTATCATACAGTGGACAGAGAAGGGTTCTGAAAGTAGGCTGTGAAGGCCTAATTCATTTAAACCATTCACTTCACTAATGAGAAGGCATTATTTCAGTCTTGTTCTTTCTCCTTAAGAATGAATGGCTTACTTGTGTAACAGGAACAATTATGCTATCCAGAAATTTGTAAGCAACCTAAGCTCAGATAATATCGCCCTACAAAATATTGGTGTTCATTGTTTTATTTCATAGTACATGCTGCATACACTGCAGGTCAAAAGCTTGGACACACCCAGTCTACGGAAGTCTGAACTGAGTCTTAAATTATCTGTAAAAATATCCCTTTGGTATCTTCATCCGTAAAAGATAACTTTGTTAACGTCATATTTTAAGGCCTAACTGAATATGTACAAAATTATACCCACAAAAAACGTAAGCGATGGACAAGGAGAAAAAAAGGGAAATAAGTTAATATTGCACTTACTTTTTGAAATGTCTGACCTTTCTTTTCTCTCAAGCACATGGTGGAAAGAAAGAGGCCAGCTCATTACAGCAGCGGGGCTTAGAGAAACAGACACAGGGACAGGGCATAGACTTTAATTACAGAAATCATGAGGCCCATCATGCCCATATATAACTGATTTACCAAATCAAATAGGCACCAAAAAAATAGGACGCTTTTAGTATGTTGACAGCCTATCAGAAATCCAGGAAAATTAGGTAGGGCTGCGTGTGGGGTTTCCATTGATTGGCCAAAATGTCATTGTAGATTTGTATAGTATATAGATATCAATAACAAATAAAATGACCCGTGCTGCCAGCCATGAAAGTTCATGGGTATCTATGAAAAGAACATTTTCACCAGCCCACCCAACAAAAAGAAAACTCAGCCCATTTGGCATTTGAAGAGTTATTTAAAAACCATTGCCTAATTAATGTAGGCTAACAACTCCTTGTATAATTGTGTATTCTCTAATCTTACCCATGTTGACTAATGAATAAGGGAGTTTGTGTGTAGAATGTGTTTAATCTCATATTCATACTGAGGTAAAACAGAGAAAAATTTTTTGAAAATAAAGTAAGAAAATATTCTAGTGTCATCACTATTCATGACATCTATTTTTCAGGACAATTGTAAAGGAGTCAACTAATAATGTAAGAAGTGACAGCTTTGTAACAACATCAGCATTATCAAACAGAGGTGGGCAGAGAATGGTTCTGAAAGTAGGTTTTGTTCATTCTTTTAAACCCTTCACTTCACTAACAACAAGGCTTTTTTTGCTTCTTGCTTCCTCTCAAGAAAGATTGGATAATTTGTTTGATAGATGCAATAATGCTATGCATGGATTTGTAAGTACCTAAGCTCAGATATTATTACCCTCCAATATCTCAGTAATTGATTGTTTTATTTCATAATATATTCTGAGTCTGAATTAAGTATTTTCAATGGAAATAAGGTCAAGTATCTGTAAAAGATAACTTGTAATTGTAAAAGGTAAATTATATTTTAAAACCCAATCAAATATATGTATAAAATTAAACTTAGAAAAAACTGAAGCCATGGAAAGGGGAAAAAAGGGAAATATGTTGTTAATTCTGCAATTACAGTTTGCACAGTTTGACCTTTCTTTTCTCTCAAGCACATGGGTGGAAAAGAAATAGGCTCGCTCATTACATCAGCAGGGCTTAGAAAAACAGACAGAGACACAGGGCATATACTTTAATTACAGAAATCATGAGGACCATCATGCCCATATATAGCAGATTTACCAAATCACAAAAAATAGGAGGCTTTTAGTTGATCAGAAAACCAAGCAAACTAGGAAGGGCTGCATCTGGGGTTTCCATTGATTGGCCAAATGTGGTTATAGATTTGTATAGTATATAGATGGCAATTAAACAAATGTGCCATCATCCATGTCATTTATGTGTCATTTTGTTTTTATTTTCAGCCCATTTGGCATTGGCCCAAACTGTCAGATCCTCAATCCTCTTATGATTAACTAACTTAGTTGTTGTGGATTTCTTAAATTAACCAATGGAACAGAACCCAGCATTTGAAGCTGAGATTGTTCTGCATTGGTTGGTTTTTGTACCTGTGGGAGAAAAGTTTACTTATGGGATAGGTTCTCATGCTTAAATTCCTGTGGACAGATTTGTTTTTGCTGACAACATTTTGTTGGAAACAAGAGACTGGTTTAACGTCGGAGAAATACGTGGACTCTCCTCTTAAGCATGCCCTACAGATTTATTCATTCGTGTTTAGGTCAGCGTACTGGGATGGCCACATTGGAAAAGCTCGATTCTGTGGTCACTGGGCTATATGAAAGGGCATTTGAAAGCAAAACAACACAACAACATCACATATCCACCACCAAAATTCACAGTTTGTTTATGCACCCCTTGTGCTTGTGCCCAGAAATGCAAAATTTTTTGTCTCATCAAACCTGTTTCAAAACAAACTTCTAATGACATTTTATAAACCCTCTGCGGTGACATTTATGTCTTGATGAGACTAGAGGCTTTCTCCTGGCAATGTATTCCTCCTAACTGTGTAGGGGCATAGAGACCTCTTTCATGCTGGTTAATTGTAGTTTCTGTTGATTTAAACATCCTAATTATTGTAGCAATAATGGTAATGAGTATGTTCATGTAGGTAGCATTTGTTTGAAAAGCATTGTCTAATTTATGAAGGGTAACAACTCTGTGTATCGTTATTTTTCTGTGTTTCTGATCTTCCCCGTGTTGATTGATGAATTAGGGAGTTTGTGTGTTGAATGTGTGTCACCTCATATTTATATCCTGGGGAGTCAAATTATATAGAATAAATCAAAGAAAAGATATATGCAATATCGCATGAAGTTATTATTAGATTTGGTTCAGAGGAATTTCTAGGGGTGTCACTAAGCACGACATATCTTTTTCAGTGGAATATGTAAGTATTGATTTGGAATTGGTTTTATCTCTGAATGTTAGCTTTATAAGTTGGATTTCTCTCAAACCAGAGGTTTAGTGTCAGATCTTGGCGAATAAAAACAACTACATTTTCATAGATGTTCATTGCATTTTCATAGACATTCATAGCATTTTTCTTCCTTAAAGTTTTTTCTTCTTTTGGAATGGAAGGCTTTACTGTATGTGATATGTTTTGCGGGTGATGACAATATTATGTTGGGATTTTAACAGCAATAAAATGCCATGTCATAACATGTCCAAATGCATGTGTCATGAGAGTATTATGTAAACATTATGTGAAGTCTTGTTAGCCGGTATGTCCTTTTTAATTATGACCATGTTATACAGGGTTATGATGCTATGCTTCAAAGACATTTTTACCTAGCTCTTTACATGGTTTTTATCTTCTATGCAGCCACCTGTGCAAATGAGATTATGCAGGGCGGGGATTAAAACATGCTTCTCTAACATAGTTGGATTAGATTTAGAGGAGGAGAAAAATGAATGAACATGTTCTTACATGAATACGTTATCTCATAACAGACAGGTTCATGCAATCAGACATACAATGAATGCCTCTTCTAAACAAGATGAATCTTGACAGAGCTCAAGTGTAAGCTACTTCATAAAAGTTTTCCTTATATGAAATTTAGTTTGGCATACACAAGTGACATATGTTACATTTGCCATTGAGACAATGGACGAGACTACAAAGCCCCTATTTCTGCTGGAGTTACAGTGTTGGCTGACAATTTCAACCTGTTACACTGTTATTTTCTGTTAAACTGTTACACTGTTTATTATTGTGATTTGTGTCTTGTATGGTGACGTTAAGTGCTTAGAAAGACGCCTAAAAAAATATTATTATTATTATTATTTGACAACTGGTTACAGGTTTTGAGATGTTCTTTACATGTCAAGGGGCTCAGACTTGACAAGTTTATACTAACATTTTACACATTACTTCAAAGAATATTGTAGGAGTATTAGAAATTGCAGATTACAGGGAATTGTCATTGGTTTGAAACCCACAGCAATTGTGTATTCATGTCTAATGACATAAAACCATTCTGCCTCACATCTTTTACTCAGTCAATCAGAAGCTGCTGTTGAAAAGACTGTAAAACCGCAACTTGAAGTTAACACATTGAACCATGGAGCACGTTTTAACTGGCCAGTGTGGGGTCATGCCTTGAAACCTCTTCATTGTATATATTCACCAAAACTCAACTTATTGTGCTATAATGCTCAACACATTCCTGGTTAGGAAAACAGCCAAAATATTGATATAACTTTCTGTAATTGTAACATTTTCATATTGTATCTTAAAATAGAGCCCGTAAAAATGTATTCCAGGATTTTGGGCCACTGATTGTCTGAGGGCCGTGGTTCAGCCCAAACGGGTCTCAGAAAAGAGTGCACAAAAGTACAATGCGTTGTAAATGTGCAGATATCTGCTGAATGTTATACAAACAACATGCTTTCAAACAGGGAATTTCATGACTGAGTTAAATACAATAGTAATTCCCCACTCAGGTTATACACAGGTTATAACAGGTTAAAACAGGTCTGTTATTTCCCAGAGACCCAGGGAGCGTGTTAAAATGGGATGTCACAGTAGTACAGACTTTCCCAATAACAGTCAGTACAATCGGTAGTGCAATCGATCGAAATATCCTGACAGAGGAGCGACACACGTCCCCCTCAGCAGAGTGGGAAATGGGGGATCAGCTCGCCCAGAAGGAGACGTCGGCTTGATTGGCAACGTCCATGCACCCGTAGATCCATTCGCCCGTCCACACGACTGTGACCGTCCACGTTGTGTGCCGTGGGGCTGCCCGAGCCTGTAGCCCACGTTCTCATCTGATCATTAAAAGAGTTAAGGAGCAGCGGGCGACTATTTATTGTCTTGTTTGTTTCACGGGTCCCTAAAGTGTACACTTATTGCTGGCTGCTTGGCACTGTCAGCTCCACAGTAGAGTATATTACAGTAGGTACCAGCTACTGAAATGAAATAGAGACTGTTCAACCAAGGACTAATTACATTACCGTGTTGATAAACAGCTTGGGCTGTGGCAAGCTTATTTATCTGCTTATTCTTTGCTTTTCTTCCTCGTACTTCTAATAAATATTAATGAAACAAAAATGCAGAATTGAACCGTGCGTATTACAATGTCCTTGCGAGTCAAGGTTGTGGTTTTTCATAATAAAACAGCCCACTTTAATTAAGATGTTTTTGTTTTTGTGGTAAGACAAAATAACAGGCAATAATAAGGCGAATGTCAAGGTGTGTGCACATAGAGATGCATAGAGAGACTGTACTGTTACGTTACAAACAAGGCAGCTAGATTAACATTCATTACATTTGGAATCATACACCAACCCATCGCAGGTTAACACTTCTATGGGCTGCAAATCTATTCAATTCAGTAACTTTGGTACAGTCTTCGGTTGCCTGTTTGTGAATGAACATGGATACAAATTTAATTGTAACGAATCGGTCCCCCGGGAATCGTGAGACATTTGGGCATTACGGTAGTTGGCATTTTGTCTGGCTACCGTATAATTGGGACTATGCATGTTCTTGGCCGTCCATACTTAAAAAAAAGATGCAAGTGGAGAAATGCTTGAGTAAAGAGACTTTCATGAAGAACTGATTTAAAAACCAAAATGTTGTTTTGTGAAATGATTCTGAAGCAGAAACCAAGCAGATAAATCCTTTCTGATCCACTGTTCCCTACGAACGTCCTGGGTACTGTGAAATAAATCAAACTCCAAACTCCAGGAATAAATAGGAGAACAAAACAGTCCTGACACTGTACCGCCATTACATTCCTCCCCTCTTTGGGCCAGAGCCAAGTCAACCCACACTGTACAATCTCCACAACGTGATACGTCATTGGCAGCTGGTTTTGTCGCATGAGGCAACTCCCTCACGTAAGTCCTCAAGCATGCACACGCTCGCGTTTATTACACATCACCTTAATGCATTTACTCTGTTTCATGGCGATAATGGGAACAGAGGGGCTGTTGGAATAACTGCAGCAGTCTGAGCTGAGGTAATCGAGTGGAAACAGCAGTGGCACAGGCACCTAAGATACAGTATTCCCAGAGGCTGCACAGAGCATTTCCTACCCTGTATCGAAATGGAAACATCCCAGAGGAGACCCAGGAAGCACATCTGAAATTCATCCATCAGTCCTCTCCTGTGTATAAATACCCATGTGGCTAACCTCAGACAGGTCCTCCTTTTAATGGGAACGTTTTATGGATACAGGGGAAGTGGATCAAATGGATGGTTATAATTTTAGTGAGGGCATAAAACGCTGGCAGTTTACAGCATCTGAGCGTTACGCCGAAGAATAAACAAGTGCGATCATTGACATTTTTAGCTATTTATAGCACAGGGACAGTCGCTGCTGAGGTCTTCTTCCCATGCTGACTTCCTGGAAATGTCTTCGGCACAGACGGGATGTTGGCTGGTTCTCTGTTCGCTGACACTACAATGCTTATGTATTTTGTCAGTGTAAATGCTTAGGAGGCCTTGCTATTGCACCTTGCTGCTGTGATAACCGCTGTGTGGGGATTGAGTCTCCACAGTCCTCTGAGAACAGTGCGTTTGGAAGTGAAATCAAGATGTTTCCATGTTAAGTCAGCCATGGTTCATGGGCTCACGGGGGGATGGGAAGTACTGCTTTCAGTTGATAATGTGCACCGACGTTCTTCGATGTTTACGATCGTTGATTTCCCTCATTGGGGTGAAAAATAACTAAATGGAAGGTGTAAGAAGCAAGAAGGGTAAAGGGGATGAAGATAAGGAAGCTGTGTCGTGTAATCATCCTGATGAGATATAGTCCATGTTGAGGAACATGTTGCTGTTTTGACCTGGACAACTGGGGTCACTTCATAGTCCCTTTGCGTTTTATTGGAAGAGGGCAGCAGGGAAGAAATGGAGTGCCTTGGTCCCTGCCAGGCTTTCCCACCACTGATAATGGACACGGGGCAAGTGCCCTCAGCTGCCGTTTCCAAACAGTCAAGGCCATAGGCTTCCTTGTCAATCCCTGGGATGAAATGGGAAATGGAATGCAATGTGGATGGTTCATGTCAGAAACTCCCAGAGTAAGAAGCTCATAACGCATGCACTGTTCTCATCGGCTGTTGCTCTAGACTAGAGGCGAATTAAAACTGAAGTCCATCTCGTGCGGGACGTGAAACGGATGCACATGCGATTTAGTATCATAAGTTCTTAAAGTCGTTTATGCTCAGGAGCAGGTTTGCCAAAATTGTGCGCAAGAGTCAGTTGTCTCAGACACTGGAAAAAACGGTGAATTAATTACAGATTTATAGCATCAAAATCAAGATCCTCAACGTTTTCCTCACCATCCCGAGGGACCAAGTAACGGCACCAAATGGAATTTTCCAGCAGAGACAGATGTTTTATGAGTAGAGAAACCTTGACATTACAGAAACCACAGCTGAAACTGCCACACCAGACACGGCCGGCCCAACTAATCAAAAACTTGCCATGTCAAAATGGATTGAAGTGCACTGATGAATATGACCAATACAGTGTATCATAAATACATCATACCATATGTCTAAGGAAATGAAACTTTTATTATCAGGCCTCTGTGACACAGTCCTATAATATGTTCATTAGGAAGTCATGGAAAATGTTGGTATAATTCTTATGAATTAGTCAAAAATATGTTAGGACTGTTAAGTGGCTTTAGTGGTGCAATAAGTATTGGCAAATGGTTTGCTTGTATCAGCGCCAGTGATACAAGCAAAACAAATGTGGGTGGGACTGATATTTGTGTTTGCTTGTGCAGACAAAGCTAATATATATTTGGCATTGTTCAAACATGGCTGGCATACTGTACACATTTTCTTTAATGAGGTTTTGCTGTTTACTCAATTCGTTATACATTTATCTTCATTGTTTAAACGCAGATACTGACAATTGATCCCAACTGTTAGAATATATGCTTCAAGCAAATGGTATTATTTTATTTTTGCTGCGCTGTCATTGTCTGCATTTCATTTAGTTCATGTCATTCCATTGCTAAATTGAGTCTCTAGGCAGATTGCAAGCCATTAAACAAGACTTTATAAAAGTCATATCAAAGTAATCCCATCTCATTTGCTGGGCTTTTACTGTAGAAAGACGAAATACAACGGGCATACAACAGGCTTTCTATTCTTCGTTTTTTCTGGGTTAAGAGCTTCATTACAAATGACATTGGCAGTGTTAAGCATCCAGACAGGTTTATGGTCAAGTGTCGTTGCAGAACCGGCCCAGATATGTCGTGTTATGTTTTATTGTGTTGTCACAGTGCGCTCGAAGTAAAAGCCCAAACTGCATCTGCAAGCCTGAGTGACTTCAACATCATATTCCTGATATTATTTATCAAAATGGAAAAAAAGTAGTCAACTTGAGGGTGTGGAAGAACAATAGACCATAACTTAACCCCAGCTGCGGCTGAGCCATAACGCGCTTCAAGGAGTCTCGTACCTTTCCCCTAGCTTCTGAGCTATCAAGACCAAATGCTACAACGCGTAACATGTCATTAAAACACCCCCACCGTACGGGTTTTAAAGTGAAATGGGACAATATCCGTCTGTGTTTTTGTTGGGCATACGGCGAGTAGAGGAATAACATGTCATACATGCATATGCAAGCAATGGAGTCTGCAAGATAAGACCTTGATCAGGAGACAGAGGGAAATAGAGCAGGCTTTCATTCTTAAAGAATCCAGTGTTGCTCAAACGCTCCAGTGAGTGACACGTTGCCCGGCCCGCTCGGTTCCGGCTGTCGGTCTCAGGTGCGTTCCGATCGTCTCTTGACCCCTGTAACTCAGAAGAAGGGGATTTGTGTACGTGTGGGCTTCCCTTCAAATGCCATCCAGTGTGTGGTTAATGCCTGCTGGAAATTACGTGGCACGATTTTGTCCTGCTTGATAATTGTACGTTTTAAACTTCCAGTCCTTCCAGTTGTGAGGCAGTTTAAGAGTTTAGACCAGGCAGACTTGGACCATTCCATTCTGTTGCCACATGGATTTGAGTGTTGAAATGAACGGATGTTAGTGCCAGATTATCCATAAGGTGATGATCATAACGTCGTCCTTGGTAAATTAATGGGCCAATAATAGCATGAATCCGTTTTCATGCACCGGTAGGGCGCTAACACTTGAGGAGTCAAGAAGTGTGTTCTGCATCCAGTGTCGTGTTGCTCACTAATGTTTCAGTTTAATGTGCATGACAGCTTTAGGTGTAGAGAATGGAGAGCGTTCAGGGGCACAATGGTCAAAGTGACACAATACATGTGAGAAAGAGCTAGACTGGGTTTGACAATGTTGCTTGGGTCTGAGGTTCACACAAGTCAACGATGCTGTTGAATGACACTGAGGATATAAAATGGCATATTACATCCTATATGTAAAATGACTGATCAATTAATGCTTTCCAACCAATGGAAAGGCGTTGTGAGACTTAATGCTAACTCAAATATGCTAACTGTAGTATATGGGTTTGCTGGCTACATCCTTAACAATTACAGCCTAACAGTCCTCTTACTGTAGCACTAGAAGATGCAAAATGTGTAATTAAGTCCTTCAGCAGTTTTTCAGATGGTTAACTGTTTGAGCTGGGTTTAATTTGTAGCTGGAAGGTATGTTCTCTTGCAGCCAAGAGGCACATGCATAATTGAGTGGCTGTCAACGTGGAGGGAGTAACACCCAAAGAGAGAAGTGTTTCAATCTCACCGGTACCAATGTTTACTTCCGTAATGTGTCCTGGATCGGAACGCATTTACATGTGAGACAACATGTGGACAGCCAGAATGTCAATTATTATAATGTTTTTTGTCTAATATCAGGGTTGTTACGAGTATGGTGTGCACAAAGAGGGATGGTAAAAGGCTGTATTTGTGACAGCAAACCTTACAACCTTGTCCGCTACTCAAACGTCATACTGGTCCATGTTTGTGTCCAGCCAAATCTTTAGTAATAGTGGTTTCTGGTATTTACCGATCTCCCAATTCATTATTCACACACTGCAGCATATACTTGCAACTCTGTAGAATCACAGGGCCTGTCTAATTAATGCAAATGTCCTCAATCTGGAGCAGAGCCGCCAGAAAGTTGAACAAGTCAACTAAGCTGTGATACCATCAGCGCTTTGCTGTAGGATGTATGTGTAGGAAGCGAAACATGCTGTGAAGACAAGTGTTGTTGCTCGCTCGAAAACATCATTTCATGATTAATGGGACAAATATGTTAATTCAACAGATATGTCATCCTGTAAGTGGAAACCTGCTTCGCAGGTTCGCTTCTATTCTGAAGAATATACAATAACACAACCTCCCGTTAACATCCGCACGCACGCCAGGCCATTGCCGTAACGCAGATGGCGTCATGGTAATAAAAGTAGGGGTGAAAGGAGTGTTCTCCCATTGAAAACGCTCCGGCTAACCTTTAACTGAACAGCGACGTGTTCCTCAACTCCCTCAAAGCCCCGCGTCTTCAGTTCAGCGAGCAACCGATCACTTAGCATGTTAAGGAGCAGCGGCGTGGCCCGCCGGAGACAGACAGATCCTCGGCGATTGTTCTCTCGTTTGCATGGGCTTCTCGCCTCCGCTGAAGTTGTCTGGATTGGCCTCTGTCTCCCCACGTCAGCGCTAGGCCAGACACGACGCACCTCCTCGTGAGATTTTCCCAAACAGCATATTCTGCTGAGTTCCGCTCCAATGACCCCTAACAAATATCACACCCCCTCGAACGCCCTGCCTGGTGGAGGAGTGTAATTTTCATCCCCTATTTTATGCTGGCTTTTCTGTGGTAGAGGAAAATATCCTGTCAGACCGAGTCTGCTGATAGGTGGATTAGTGTATTTATGTCATGTCCTGGCTATGCCCCTAGCCATCTTTGCGCTGGCTGGGGCCATAGCCAGGACATGGCCTAAATAGGTGGCTCTAGCCACCTCTATGTGCTTTGGTTTCCCCAATTGGAGGCAGGTGTTCGTTATTGCCTCCAATTGGGGAACCTACTTATGTTGAATGTTTGTGCACGTAGTTGTGGTTTATTTTGGT
>JACXGJ010011026.1:0-20645 GCA_016801105.1 Esox niger | reverse complement strand
TGACACAAAGGGCATACTGTCCTTCTCCACATGGGTAACCTCTTCAACTCATTTAGGGCTTACAGCATCCTGCCATATTGTTCCCTGTTGTGTTTACCTTAAGGGACAACTGCCCCTACCGTCCCCCACAATCACATTCCTAAGGAACAAAGGACTGATACCCCTATTCAGAATATCTCATGATCCCCTGTATAATATAGACATGTGTGTCACAACCAAAGAACAGAGTTACATACTAGGCAATAGATAAGCAAACATGTCTCGAAAATACATTAGTTAAGAAATTGCCACAACAAGCCTTACGAGCTTGAGTGTGAAGATAAACGAGGAGTGCTGTAGTAATCTATATTCTAAAGTGGTGCTGTTTATTTCAATCAGCTAATAAAGTTACAATACAAAATATAGCTACATACCCTCCCAATTCAACGTTATCTCAACCAGTCTAAAAGTGTACTCAGTATACCATAGGAGACACTATAGCATGAAGGTATGCTAGGAGCTTCTGTTAACAACAGACTCCTAAATATGACTACAACACAATGTGTTGGGAAGTCTTGGTGGAACTGGATTTTGACTTGTTTTAGATCAATTCCAAATAGTCAATGAAAGAATGTAACAAACATTTTATATATAAAGAGAGTATTACAATTACAGTACAAGTATCCAAGTAAAAAGTTTTCGGAGATTGAAGATGCAGGCAGGAGTGAGAAATGTAAGAGAGACCTTTCCCAAACCCCACTCTGGTTTATATCCCCTAACCAAAGGTGTGGATTTTCGATATCAGATTTTCACTGCACAATTATTGTGGCCAAAAACGATATCGTGGTGTCTAGAAAATTGGAAGTGAATAAATGCTGTCAGTCAAATTCATCTTCAACTTTGTATAATGTTTTTTTTTCTCTTTTTGACAAATGTGTTACACCCAAAATAGGAGTGTGTGGTGGGGAATTGAGTCTCTAACCATAACTATACAAATAGAAAAATAGAAACGTACAAAAACAACAATTATACTTAATGGATAGACAGTGTTGCCAGCTTAGCAACTTTTGATTGCTATATTTGGCAAGTATTCAGACACCTCTTGAGGCTCTTGGACATTCTGGACATTTTTCAGTTCCTTCAGTCTCTTTAACGATGGCTAAGTCAAATAACTTTTTGGAGACATAGTTAACCTAAAATCTGACAGTCCCCCAAATAGTCATTAGCATTACTTTACCTTGGCAAAAACAAAGGACAGGAACTGTCCCACTTAATGCAAATGTATCGATTGGATGGGGCGTTGCCATCAGTGGATGTCAGACATACAAAAAGGACAATCATTTCTACATAGTTGTTGTTTGGTCCATAACCCATACAATACAATAAAGCATATCAAGGTTCAAAAGGTATATTTGTCATTTGCAATAACAAGTTATAGCAATGACATGCTTGGTTATCATACTCCCGACAGTGCAGTAAAAAGTAACAGTAATTATAATACAAAAATGAGAAGATAACACAAACTATCAATAATAACACTAAACAATAACCATGCAACAATAATAAAAACTATACAACTGTACAAACGTAGTGCAATGTAAAATGACAGGCGTGCATGATATGATAGCAGATGAGCATGATATAAAGTGACAGGTGTGCATGGGATTATGGATGGAAGGAAAGAGGGGTTCCTGAATTCCTGAATTGAGCAGTCTTACGGGCTGAGTAAAGAAACTCGTAGCCTGTTAGTTTTCTTTCTTGTATCAGACTATTCTGCCATTTATGGTGTCAGCTTCCGTTCATGTGATATCCATGAACAATAGTAATGCAACCAGAGGTCAGGGGACAGCCATCTTTATTCAGCATGAGACAACGATGTTTACCTTCCATAGTTCTTTCCTTTCTCTCCGATGGATACAGAATTAACACAGTCTGTATACCAGAATACAAGGGAGGCGGACAATGGTCATAACCAGCCATTACACAGTCAAATACCCTCCAATAAGAAATGTTTATCTTACAAAAGACCGTTGTATGGTATGTTCCAACCTATGGTCAATGGTCCTATCCATATTGCCTGTGATAGTCACATGGGCAACTCCTAACAGGAGGTGTGGACAGGATGTGTGGGGCCCATCAGTATCCGGCATCACGTCCCATCTATGGTCCTTTGCTCAGAGTTAGTCAGCACATCTGTGTTGTGTTAAGTTTCTCAAGCCTACTTCTTCTCAGTGGGGAACAGGGGAAATCCAAACACTACAGATAAATGTCCACAATATCATGCATTTTGTTACATTCCAGTTTGCTCAGAATTTCACACCTCTCCAGGTGAGATTTGGAGAATGGGGCTGATGGAACCCACACCTGGTGTTCCAGATCCTTAGAAAAGCAAATGTTATGCAGGACCCCTGATTAACAACACCAATGGTGTGTTGGAGAATTGATGGGCCAGACGCGCCTCTTCATCAAATACACTTCCACTCTTCCTCAACAGACATTTCTCATTACACTACAGGTGTACAAAGACCCGTTATCAGCAACCATCAGTCTTGTGTTTCAATGGCATGTTGTGTTTGCTAAACCAAGTTTAACATTATAAAAGACTAATTGGTCAGTAGAAAAAAAAACATTTTGCAATGGTTAGCACTGTTGAAAACTGTTGTGCTGTTTTAGTCTTGTTGAGTATCTGGAGCATCAGCAATTTTGGGTTCAATTGCAGGCTCATAATGGCCAGAAACAAAATAACTTTCTTCAGAAATTTGTCAGTCAATTCCTATTCTAAGAAATTAAGACTTCCATTTGAGAAATTGCCAAGAAACTGAAGATTTTGTACAACACTGTGTAATAATCTCTTCACAGAAAAGCGCAAACTAGTTCTAACCAGAATAAAAAGAGGTGTGGTGCACATCTGCACATACCGGTGCTGACCTTCTAGGCAGAGTTGCAAAGAATAGCCATATCTCAGACTGGCCAATGAAAAGATATAGATGGGCAAAAGAACACATACTAGACAGTGGAAGATTGGAAATGTGTGATGGACAGACAAATCTAAGTTTGAGGTGTTTGGATCACTAAGAACATTTGTGAGATGGTCTGGGGGTGCTTTGTTGGTGATTAAGTGGGAGATTTGTACAGGGTAAAATTGATCTTAATAAAGGACGGCTATCACTCCTTTTTGCAATGCCATGCCATACCCTGTGGACAGCGTTTGATTGGAGCCAATTTCCATCTAAAACAGGTCAATGACTCTACCATTTACGTTTCTCTGACTTCACTTGCTAGCTTGATACTCCAGACAGTGAATTGAATATGTCTCCCCTTCCAGGCTGAAAAACTGAAAAGCATGGACCCAGACGAGAGGAAGGCCAAGGCAGCAGCCGTCAGCTCCAGTCGACTTCTCACTCAGGAGGACTTCAAGAAGATCCGTCTTGCTCAAATGGCTAAGGAAGTCAACGGCGCTCCTGGTAAAGGAAAAAAGAGGAAGATTGTTGACGATGATAATGAAAGGTGAGTTATTTTTAACACAGCTCCTCCATTGAATGCATTATAAAAGTCAACTTCATTTTGAAGTCTTTCTTGTATTTGTGTTTTCCCCTGGTGGTTTTATCCTATTTAGTAAATGTATAAAGTGTAATAATTTGTAACAGAATGTATTTGTAATCTATGTTTAGCTGCACTTGCTATGTATGTTTGAACAACTTAACTAATAATCTGCCTTACTGTTTTCAGAGGGGAAATCCTTACCTTGAGAGACATTGAAAAGCTGCATAAGAAACCCAAATCTGACAAGGTATCTCGACTTGCGACTGCACAGGTGAGAATCACATTCCCATGAATTGCGACTTATCAATTTCCCAACTCAAGCCTCATTTTGAGTCTGGAGTGATGAACAGTGGTAATATGGAGAAAAACAGGGAGTTGTCTTATGCTAGTCTTGGTTGGGTTTTGATTGAAGGCTGGCAGGTCAGACAGGAAGGACTTCGTGAGGAAGAGGAAGGAGAAGCTAAATCCATTCGCATCCACTAGCAACAAGGACAAGAAGAGGAACAAGAACTTCATGATGATGAGACACAGTCAGAACGTACGCACCAAGAACAAGAGATCCTTCAGAGACAAACAGGTAAAGGATGTTCATTTATTAGTTCAGCATAATTGTTCGATTCTTGTTTTGTCATTTTCCAGTCTGTCTCGGATTTACTGGATTTTTTTTCTGTTATTTTATGCAGATTGCTCTAAGAGATGCACTCATAAAGAGAAAGAAGCAATACAAGTAGCTGTGCTCTGGACTTAAAATGATGGTTGTCTCAAACGTACAACTGTTTGAGGGAATGGGTAATTCTAAGGTGGTTTGTAACATCTTACTACAAATGCGTTTTGTTGGCTGTACTCATAGCATCCTGTATTAAATGATTTACTGTGAATTGGTTTCCCTGCCACTTATTTGCATTTGTATGTTTGTATACACAGTGGATATAAAGTCTACACCCCTGTTAAAATGCCAGGTTTTTGTGATGTAAAAAATTAGACAAAGATAATTCATGTCAGAACATATTCCACCTTTAATGTGAACCATAACGTGAACAATTCAATTGAAAAACTAACTGAAATCTTTGAGGGGGGGGGATTAAAAAACTCACAATAACCTGGTTGCATAAGTGAGCACATCCTCATATAACTGGGGATGTGAATGTGTTCAAAATCAGCCAGTCACTTTCAAACTCATGTTAAATAGAAGTCATTACACACCTGCCATCATTTAAAGTGATTAATCACAAATAAAGTTCAGCTGTTCTAGTAGGATTTTCCTGAATCTCATTGTTGAAAGATTTCAGTCAGAAGAAAGGGTACAAAAGTTAAGATATCCTTCATAAATCATGACAATATATTCTCCATTACATTATCTAATAGCGTCAACATTTATATATCACAAATTATCAACCATAAATTTCTTTACTAATATTTTGAAGTATCCTTTTGAAAATACTTTTTCAAATTGAGGTATTCATCACTAATCTCATCCATATATTCTTCATTACATTCTCTAAGAGCCTCAATTTATTTATCACACTACTCCACTGTTGATTGGATACTTCTGTCACACTACTTTCATGTTTGCAACAGTAGCAGTTTTAGCTACCTGAGATACACAACAACTTCCTGGAAGGTAAATAAAACACCCGTTCTTCACTTAACACCAGTCCCAAAAAGCTCTTGGAGACCCAACAACTGTGGCAGAACTTAACCATGGAGAGTGACACAACCAGTGTCCCAGTAACAGCAGTACCACCTGCAGTTGCACACACAAGATACAGCTCTACTGAAGCTGCAATTGAGAAGATTGTTATTGGACAAAGAGAAAAGCTGCAACAATCAGACCAACAACAGCAGCCAAAGAAAAATTTACAAGAACCTGCCTTTCATGTGGCCAACTCAAGTCCCTTTAATGATGGCTCCTCAATTCCTTTTCTTTCATTAGAGTGGGCATGTTAGGTACATTTACTGCACCACAAAAGTATTTAAAACATGGAGAAGAGGGCCTCCCAAACCCCAAAATGTCTTTTGATGATTTACTGTCTACACCCTTCTCTCAACAAGAACTTCAATTGACAAAACAAACTGGAACAAGAGAAGGACAAACAAAAGAAGTCAGCTGAATGGTCAGAATATTTGAATAAAGCAATTTTGAAGTTATACATATCTATTGTCTTACATAGATTTTTACTTATTAAACATGAGGACAGAAGGGGGTCCTTATAATTACAGTGTGACACAAGATACATGAAATGTAGAGACAGAAAAAAAAAATTGTAACCCCAGATCTAAGTTAATATTGCCAAGGAGGTCAAAGGATGGTCTGTCCATTCAAGTCGTCTGCATGGCTGAAGAAAGATGTTACCAGGTCATGGGATTAAGTACTTTTATGTTTCCTCAACAGATGTGGCTGGTGAGAATAATCTCCTCCGTGTTCATTTTTTTTACCAGTGTTGAGAAAGAAAATACATTTCACATCAGCATATATTAATGATTTTTTTGGGGGGCATACACAGAAAATCCCAAGACAAAATACTATGATTTTAATACACTGTAAATAAACTAGTACACCTGAAGCTGAATGTAAAATATTATGTATTTCAAATACATTTGGAGTATATTGTCAATGTTTTGAAATACTAATCATATTATCAGTATACTAAAATACCATGGGTCTATTTTAAAACAATGACTTATACTAAATATAACTAGTGTACAAAGGTACAACATTAGCGGTTCCAAAGTAATACACATCAAGTATACAGATTTTTGGGCTAGGGAAGTTACAGTGCTTGATCAAATAAAACCTATAATTACATAACTATTTAGTTTACCAAGGAACAACATAAGTGGTTCCAAAATAATACACTTCATGTATAGGTCTACTGGTTTTTGGGCTTGGGATAGTACAGTCCATTATCAAATAAAACCAATAGTGACTAAATCTAATTTCATTATATCATTCAGTTAACAAAACATAATCAGGATGAATGCTTCTTAAAATATGTAATACTTGTGGAAAAAAAATATCAGAATACTGTTAGCTTGGTTGGATTCGAACACCCACTATAAACGTGTCAAGAAATTGACAGCCTGAAAAAAAGTGTAAGAGCTCTAAAGTATTTCCCATTAATTCTCTGGTAGTCCTAAACCAATACAGATGTTATATATTTTCGGCCACCCAATGATTCAGTGGCGCTGTTCCGACAAAACGGCTGTTATAGCTATACATGACTATATGGGCTCAAATGACTGCCAAATGTCTTGTGGGTAAATAAAGCGATTTTGCACACCTGTAAATCACAATCCATACAACGGTTTTGCATGTCGTATTTGTAATTAAAGATCTGTGAATGCACGATTAAAGACTTGCAAGAGCTAACAATATGCATCTGTACAACTATATATTTTTGTAAGTATTCAATAAGTATTTATAAAAACACGGCTTTAGAATTACACATAGAACTCCTTAATTACGCAGACCGATCACCAAATACAAAGACAACTCGTGATTTACCGATACAACCGCCTTCGCTTGAGATCTTGTTGATTTCTGATAGGGGGTCAAAGTAAATTACTGACATAAAGATTTGCTAGTGCGTTAGATTTGCATACATGTATTTCCTGAGTTGTTTATATGTAATAAATAATCTGTACTTGTGAAATATGTTTAGCAAATTGCTGTCTACAGATACAAAAGTTCCCACAGGTTTGCAAATCTACTATGGTGTAAAATTTGTGCCAAATGTCAGCTGACTACAAGTGACCAATGGGAATTTATGGGAGGGGTACACATTTAGCTAATAGCTAGACTTCCATGCTAAGAGTTCCATGCAGCTAGCGTGGAGGACATCCAGGGTTGCATGTATTTTATTCAGGTGAGAGCTTTAGGTAAAGTTGCTTTGTAAACTGAAAATGCGGTTGTATTATATGTGTGTTAGCTATCTAGATGTTTGTTTAATGTATACCAAATTAACATGACATGACTTTGTGTGAACACGAGTGATGGCAAAATGTTAGAGTTGCTAGTTTCAGTCCTAATGTAGCTACTTGTGTGTGTTAGCATATTGTTTTTGCTAAATAACAGCACAGTAACCTCATTTTAGCTAGGTTAGTCTCATACCTAACCGATGGTAGTAATAAATGCTACCAGTAACGTGTATCTTGTTAGTTAATCAACATATGCAACCCTAGCTACAAATTAATAAATTCAGTCCATACAGAAGTTGCCACAGATACTGATATAGCCTATTTTGCCATGATTCTTGGTTACCCAGTTGCTTGAATATGTTTACCCAATTGCTTGAATACTGACTACATTACAGATTACTCTGTTGTTTATGTACACCACTAGGAGATAGATGGACCAGGCTAAGAAGCGTGAAGAACCGGTGACCACTAAACTTTGATAATCTTGTAGCTGGTTTACTGGTGCCGTTGATGGTGTGACAGGCAATAATGTCAAGCAGAGCAGGTAGTGATTACAAAAAACAACAACAGTGATATGTAATATTTAAATGTTTCTATTAAAGCAGTGTATGTTGAAGTACATTGTTTTGTTTTTTAACTTTCTGTCAGATTGGGTATTGAGAAACATGGAATTTCACTGGTATCGGTTACAACCTTTCTGGTATAATGACATCCCTACTGCTTATACAAGTTCTCTGTATCCCATTGCCCATTTGCCTCACAAGCTAAGCAGGGTAGGGCATTATTATAGAGACCAGATGTTGATTTAAGTGTTCTGAATATTGTGCTGTCTTTTGGATGGGATGTTAAACAGGAATCATGACTGGTCACTACAGATCCCATGGCACTGATAGTATTAGTGGGGGTTTTAAACCATGTCATGGCAAAATATAAAATATGGGCCTCAAAACAACATTGGTATCTAATCATCCCGTCTTCAACTGGCACATTCATCCCCTCCCATTGTAATTGTTACACCAGGTTATCGTTCTGAATGAGAAGGTCCTCAGTCAAGTAACCAGGTAAATAATAGGTTCAATAACAATCGACTTGGCAAATGAGAAACTCTTCTAATCATGTGTATTCATTGGTCAAAACTATTTTCTGTTCCTGTCCATCCCATCAGTGATCTCAGCTCACATCATCTAGTCATGTAGGGTAACTGAGCAGTAGCCTTTCATTTAGTGTTGGGTTGGTAACCTAAATGTTACCGTTTCAAATTCCCCAGTTGAAAGTTCTTGGTTGACCCTTGAGTAAGAATGTAAACATTCAGGGAGGGAGAGGTGATTGGAAGATGTATAACAGCTATCTGCTTGAGGAAAATGTTTGTTTAAGCCTTAACCGAACCGATTTACAATTCAAGGGTTAGACATTTTTAACTGCACATTTGTGATAGTTGATATCTCTATTTGGCCGGTAAATCTACATTATATTGTCTCTTACAGTAGCTACACTGGCATCTGTTAAGACTGAAAATTGTATTTCTTGCTGACTTTTAGTCTTAGACACATGAGGGTGCAGAGAAAAACATGCTATATAACTTGAGGGAACGGAGGACCAGTCCACTTTCAGGGCATCTTCTCCTGAGTCAGTTTACTCTTCCAGTACTGCTATAGTTCCAGCCAATCTCACATTATCTGAAAAACAACCTATTGGTTTGACATCAATCTTCACTGACTTCCATAATAGTGAATATTGGACTTTTTTTATCCTCTTTGTGAAACAAGAACTGTTTTTCCTGTCTGGATGGATGCTGTCCTGTGGTTGTATACAGATTTGACATATCCACTCAGTTGGGGTAATAATGTTTATGTATATGCAATGGTTTGTACCTTGGTAATGTTATTGTTAATTCACAATATTAAACTGCCTTAGGAAAGTGGGCTAACGTTAGCTAACCACAACTTTAGTACCAGGTGCCGATAACATTACATTGCTGCCTGTATTGTAACAAGTTTACTTAACGCTTTGTTAGGCAGATACTTTATTCATGAATGCATAGTAACTCACCTATTTCAATACTGTTGTGCAGGATAGCTAGATAAATATTGATTCCTGGTCAAAGCTGAATGCTAATTTAGCTTTTTCTTTTCTCCCGGTGTCTGTATCGCAACAGTATCCCATCCAACACCTAAGCATAGCACAATCTTCGAGAAGATGCTATTGCAATGAACCATTTTGTTCAAACAAACAGAAATTCCTGTATCTGAGTTTTCACAATTTCCCTATTGATGGAGAAATGCGTGCCCGTTGGGTGAGGGCGATCAGGAGAGATGAGGGATGAAGTTTTAGGATTCTTCGTGGGAGCACCTTTGTGTGCAGTCAGCACTTTCCCTGTGATGATAGATACACATCGGCCAGTGGACAGATCCGTATTAAACAGGTATCAGTGCCGTCTAAATTCCACTGGAATGAGTGGGGTAAGTGTCGTTGGACAGTGTTAAAATTAATTAATATATATTTCATATCCACTGAATTCCATTGAGGGCAATGGTATGGGTGGAGTAAAAAGCTAGCAACAACTGCAAATACACAGTGCCCCTTGATATTTTTGTATATTATCGCAGTGTAGACTCTCCTGAACATTTCCTACTATACATTTTTACAATATACAATTTACAAAAAGTGATTTTTGGCGGACTTCTATTTTGAAAGCAATATCCTTAAAACGGAAGTCTTATTGTTGCTACGGAATCTCTAATGTGGCCTGCATGACGCTAATAAAAAGAACCCGCACCGCGGCAGAACGGAAGTTGTCTGACGTTACGTGAAAAGGGCCTATACTAACTTTTGTTTTCTGTCACGTTCACACCTCTTAGTTAAAGAACGCACAGATTGATGCAATTGTGAACAAAACTGACTGGAAAACACAGAAAGAACGTGTTTATTTGAAATGACAAATATATGGTGAAACTTACAACTTAGTTCAAGAAATACAACATAGTAATGTTCCTTGAGTTAAAAACACCGTTAGTTTGGAGTGTTTTGTAGTAGTTTTCTGCTTGCAATGCAGCTTAGCTGAAGTGAGACGAACAGTTTCCAATCATGAATTTGGACAATGCTAAGAACGCTAATTACAGCCAGGGACAGAGCTGAATGGTTGGAACAAATTATTATGTCCCTTCTGGACTAACTCTTGGTCCGTAATTTTTTTTAATGATTTTTAGACAAACTCGCCCTTTAAGCACTGACGCGCGGTGTTCGAGAGTCTACTTAGATTGGTTAAAAGGTGACAGACTCAACATGCACTCAATTCATTGCTCAGAAAAAGCAATGCTGTGCCAATCAGTCCATATGGGTATCTTTGCTTGCGCTGTAAAACCTACGACCCCAGATTGTCATTTACAATGAATCAGTTTGTCACAGGTATCGTGATATCCTAATGAAAACTCAACGCGTCCGTATTAATGAGTTGAATGATTCCAAATATCAATTTAGTTACAAGTATGCACATCTTTTTACAAATACATAAACTCATGTCGCTGTTTTGCACTGTCAATTTCAACGTTTTTATAAACTCGGTGCAAATAAAATGTTCCTGGATTTTTTTTTTAAGTAACTCATTATTATTAACATCATAATGTTGTGCTAGCGAGGTCAGGATTAGCAAAGCATTCTGTCTCTGACACTTAGGCAAGTCAGCATCTGCTTGTTTAACCTACGTGATTAATCAAATGAGCATTTCACGAGATGTGCTGATTCCGAGGTAGCACAGCTGGTCTGTAACTTTCAAGCTAGTTTTTGAGTTGTGAGTTTTATAAATATCAGTTGAAGATCTGAAATTTTTAAGAAAAGTATGGAGGACCAGATGATTCAAAATGAAATTAATATTTAAATGATTAACTACGTAATACAAAATGATTGGCATACGGAAGTATTAAAGTGAAGATTAGGGACACTTTTACCAAGAGAAAACATTTACCAAGAAAATATTGATAAATCTGGCGTAAAATATTACATGTAACAAAAAATTGACGCTTAAGGATAAAAACATGGAACAGAAGGATTTATTTGCTGTTTCACTGGTTAATCTTCTCATTTGAAAGTCGAAACATCACAAACGTTTTCGAAAATGTTTTGTTTTATGGACTGAATTCATAATTGATTAAAACATTTGCCATAATATGCACGCAATACCCTTAATGACTAAGTTATAAAGAAAATACATTTGTTATATCGTTTGGATATTAATCCATTATATATAGCTATGTTTTATAATGTGATAATAGGCACATTTTGTGGCAGTAATGGGATAATTTTATGTGGCAAATGAATTCATTGTTACCCCAAAGTTGGAAATGTAACCTCTCAAATGGTGACGTGAATCTCATAAAAGCTTTATCTGTCTAACCTAAGGGTGGAAAACCCTATTCTGTAGTGCCGCAGGTGCTTCTTTTTGATTTCAATCAACACTGAATTTAGTTGCCCCTCAGAGGCTTTGTGGTTGTGGGCGGGTTTTGAGTGGTCATTAAATTAGAAATTTGAACCACACCTGGAAACCCTGACTATACAGCAGTTTTAAGTTCATGTGGACTCAAGAGAAGACACAGGTTACTGCATAGTGTTAAGTTTAGCAAAATATTAGAAAATATATGCTATTCAGACAAAGTTTGTCTGAATAGCAACATCATTATCTGCAATGTTTTGGATGTACATTTCATATGTATCTATCTTCATCACATTTATTCATGGAGTCCGACGACAAAGTAAGTGGACCCAGCTCCTTCCTTTGAGAACAGGGATTTAACTTCCCTGATTGATCTGGGATTATCTACATTTATCTTTACATTATCAATGTTTTTTAGATGTATTTTTATGAGCTCATGATTTGTACTTTAACACTTCACTCATATAGGCTACCATATCATTTGGAAGAATGCTCATTTTGGACTTTGTGTTTATATTAAAATGATTGAAAATTCCTAACAAAGAAGAAAATTTTCAACTATATAAACATTTCATAAAAAATTACACAAGATACTTTGAAATTATTTAACTAAATTAAATGAACAGGTGGACATAAGATGCTTGCCTCATTTTTTTAAGTGAATGTGTCTTTATTTTAAAATTGTTCTTGCTCTATTGGGTGTTTTCAATTGGATTATCTTCACAGTTAGTTTTTGGGTTGCAATCATCCAGAAACTCTTTTTTGTAACTGTTAAAGAACTTAAAATATAACTTTCGTGTTGAAAGACAAAATATATTGTACTCTTAAGGGAATTATACCTCACTACCCAGGAAGAATTATGACACTTGTACAATAGGAGAATAGAATAAACTGGTTTGTCAGGATTGGGGCTCCTTTTTCACTGTTCATTGTGTACACATTTTGACCCAGCTCCTCGTTGAACCACAACATAAGGGTAAAAATGAACTGAGGAAAAAAATCATGCTTCAGATACTGTTTCAAGTGCAAGAGTGTTGAAAAACAAGAACCTTTATTGTCAAGCTCATATAGCTATAGTAGTAATTATATCCAACACAACATTGCATAACACAGTGAAATTCAGCAGATGCTTTCATCCAAAGCAGTAGTCAAATCCACTATCAAATAACTTTTCTAAGCTAACTGAGATGAACAGAACCAAAAACAATGTTTCTGCAGTAATAGTTACTTAAGCTTGTATTGTTCTCCCAATTGTGTCACATTGCAACTGAGCAACGTATCAAGTTTCAAATGCACTGAAACAGATATTTTGTCCAAACCCTGATAGCGTTATTGCAATCATCTGCAGAAAATCAAGAATATGTTTGAAAAGAATGTCAAATCCAGTCTATTAGATAAAGAGGTATGATGGGGCGACTTACCACAATCGGCCATTTCAACAATTCGGTGAATTCTGGAGATCCAAAAAGAAAATGTTTTATACTTTTAATAATTTATTATATATTGTTATAATAAGGACATGTTAAGCTTTCAAACAATATATATATTGTTTGAACTCAGGTATTTAGATTTACAGGCAAATGCTATACATTGCATTAAAATCACATCCTGTTATGGACAGTAATGTATCTTTGAGACAAAGGTGGATAATAGTATTTCGTCAGTTATTTAGAATACATAATTAACCTCTTTGTACTCATGTTTTCACAAAAATGTCAGTCAGTGTGTTTGTGATCAAGCTCTTAATTGAGCTAGTTTACTATGTATTGTAAGAATTCTAAGATAGATATTATTTATATTTGAAATAATAATAATAAGACACCAACTAGGCATAGCACAAGTTTTCCCCGCCATAAAACGGATGTTAGTAATTCTAGGATATTGTGTATATACAATTTCTGAAAGGTGGACTGTTAATTATGGGGCAATAAAAATCCTGTAAGTTTTTATAAAAATTAGTTTGAAGCATTTTTTATCCAAAATAAGAAATACAATTTTTTTGCATTTTTTATAAATTGCTAATGAGAAATGAATTAGCAGCTTTGAGGACATGACAGAATTTAAAATACATTAAAACTAAGTCAACTGCTTAATTTTATACAGTAAAAAAGGCCAACTTTTTATAGATAGTTTTTAACAATAATGTTTTAAAATAAATTACATTAAAACTATTGGGGACACGGAACTTCCAGAATTGCAGAAATGACCCAGCTATAATTTTCTATGGGAATGTATTAGGGAGACTATCAAATATAAACTAAGCACAATCATATCCTGAAACATTTACATATTGATCTTCAAAGACAACAGTGTGGATGGCCCAGCTTCGAGAGAAAGGGTTTGACCATTAATCTACCATGTAAAATGGAACCAGAAGTTCAATTTTTCATTCTGTTGTGTTCATACAGTTGTGACTGTGGACCATATACCTGAGATTCTGCCCCACAAGGCTAGTGGCCGAGTTACCAGCACTACTATGGTGTTGGGCCAGCCTCTGTGCTACTTCAGCACATTGACTCAGTTGAAATGCAGCCAAAGCACTTGCCAAGTGTGGGCTGTCATCGCTTCTGGACCTGGTAGGTCACTATCATAGTATTTCAAGACATCAAGGGAGCACATTTTTATTTAATTATCCCTACTAGATTTGATTCAACTAATATCCCTATTAGTTGATGCCTTTAACATTCTCTTGTCAAACAAACATGTGTTATTATTTCTCACACAACAACAGTGTACAGGAGAAAATAATGTATTCATTAACTAAGTTCTGGATTAGAGCCTCTGCAAAATGATTAAAATGTAGGTGTAATGATATCAATTTGTAATAATGTCTATTCATACTGTCAGGTGTCACCAACTTTGATGCAGACAAGCTGGATACAGCATTACAGATCCTCAGTGCCTCTCCATATCCGACTGCATTCAGTGGTCAGACTACTAAAATGTACTATGTCACCAAACTGGGGCGCCCCAATGACTTCCCTTGTGGCCAGTTGCCTGGCATCAGGTACTTTAAAGTTGGGGTAGAGAACAACTGCACCGCCAACAACTGCAATGGGATCCTACCTCCAGGGTCCACAGTCAGGTGCAGTAATTCCATCGCAAAGCAGACAATGGGTTCTATTCATATTGGTGTTTATATATTACAATACAGATTACAGACGGCAAATATAACATGAAGAGGGCTGTATATTTGAAAAAAGGCAGATTGGTGGTCACATTTAAATGCTTGTTTGTAGGTGATTTTTTTGCTGTTATAATTTCAGGTTGAAATATCTCCTCATTGATCCTGTTACCAGTGAAGTGGTCTCAGAATCTAAATGGTCATACCCCATCGCTCTAACAAAAAGTAAGAGGAAGCAAATTAAATGAACAAATGAACATGACTATTCTACATTAACATGACTATTCACCTTTGGCTTTTCCACATTTATTCTGTTACAACATGAAATACAAAAATACTTCGTTAATTTTTGCAACTGCTCTAAAAAATGTACTTCCATTATTTCAAAGTAAAAAATAAAATCTACAAATTGTGGTAAATTAATAAAAAATATAGAACAGAAAATTATGTTACAGTGAGGAGAACAAGTATTTGATACACTGCTGATTTTGCACGTTTTCCTACTTACAAAGCATGTAGAGGTCTGTAATTCCATACACTTCAACTGTGAGAGACGGAATCTAAAACAAAAATACAGAAAATTGTACACATTGTATGATTTTTAAATAATTAATTTACATTTTTATTGCATGACAAGTATTTGATCACCTACCAACCAGTCAGAATTCTGGCTCTCACAGACCTGTTAGTTTTTCTTTAAGAAGCCCTCCTGTTCTCCATGCATTACCTGCAACTGTTTGAACTCGTTACCTGTATAAAAGACACCTGTCCACACACTCAATCAAACAGACTCTAAACTCTCAACAATGGCCAAGACCCGAGAGCTGTGTAAGGACATCAGGGATAAAATTGTAGACCTGCACATGGCTGGAATGGGCTACAGGACAACAGGCAAGCAGCTTGGTGAGAAGGCAACAACTGTTGGCGCAATTATTAGAAAATGGAAGAAGTTCAAGATGACGGTCAATCTCCCACGGTCTAGGGCTCCATGCAAGATCTCACCTCGTGGGGCATCAATGATCATGAGGAAGGTGAGGGATCAGCCCAGAACTACACGGCAGGACCCGGTCAACCTGAAGAGAGCTGGGACCACAGTCTCAAAGAAAACCATTAGTAACACACTACGCTATCATGTATTAAAATCCAGCAGCGCACGCATGGTCCCCCTGCTCAAGCCAGTGCATGTCTAGGCCTTTCTGAAGTTTGCCAATGACCATCTGGATGATCCAGAGGAGGAATGGGAGAAGGTCATGTGGTCTGATGAGACAAAAACAGAGCTTTATGGTCTAAACTCCACTTGCCGTGTTTGGAGGAAGAAGGGTGAGTACAACCCCAAGAACACCATCCCAACTGTGAAGCATGGAGGCGGAAACATCATTCTTTGGAGATGCTTTTCTGCAAAGGGGACAGGACGACTGCACCATATTAAGGGGAGGATGGATGGGGCAATGTATCGTGAGATCTTGGCCAACAACCTCCTTCCCTCAGTAAGAGCATTGAAGATGGGTCGTGGCTGGGTCTTCCAGCATGACAACAACCCAAAATACACAGCCAGGGCAACTAAGGAGTGGCTCCGTAAGAAGCATCTCAAGGTCCTGGAGTGGCCTTGCCAGTCTCCAGACCTGAACACAATAGAAAATCTTTATTGCCCAGCGACTGCCCCAAAACCTGAAGGATCTTGAGAAGGTTTGTATGGAGGAGTGGGACAAAATCCCTGCTACAGTGTATGCCAACCTGGTCAAGAACTACCGGAAACGTATGATCTCTGCAATTGCAAAAGGTTTCTGTACCAAATATTAAGTTCTGCTTTGCTGGTGTATCAAATACTTATGTCATGCAATAAAATGCAAATGTATTATTTAAAAATCATACAATGAGATTTTCTGGAATTTTGTTTTAGATTCTGTCTCTCACAGTTGAAGTGTAGCTATTATACAAATTATAGACCTCTACATGCTTTGTAAGTAGGAAAAACTGCAAAATCAGTAGTGTATCAAATACTTGTTTTCCCCACTACGTGGGCCTTGTCCATAGTTTATAAAACCTAAATTAGGTCAGAAGCATGACCAAGCATTTTGACTCGTTGATCAGTGGCAAAAGCCCCTAATTAAATACATTTAGATTTCATGTTTTAACACAAAAAAATATGAGTAGTCCAAGGGATGAACACTTTTAGAGCCACTATAAGAGGTGGTAGTTCTGTTGCTTTAGGGGAACCAAACTCGCCAGACTTGACTTGTGACCGAAAGGTTGTTAGGTCACATTTCGGTTGGTTGTTGTAAACGCTATTTCTGTGTCATGCAGTGAGATCCTGGTCCTCAATAGATGATAGTATAGGGAATCGCTCTGGCGGAATGGTGGTCATCACAGTCATCTCCTCCTTCCTGCTAGCTGTTCTACTGCTACTAGTGGGAGTGGTGCTGCTACTGGACTGGTAAGGCACACATATAAACCTCGGCAAAAATATACAACATCAGAAAATAGCATATTTTCCCTTTACAAAATGACAGTGTTTTTATTGACTTACTAGGTGGCCTAGGTTAGCCTCGCAGTATAAGCTGCAGCATCTGATGCACATGTACCATTTGTATCTACTGAGTTTACTTTTGTCCTCCCTCTCTTGCAGTTTGGGTTCATTCCGTGGCAGCCATGACATCAACAGTGGAATTGGATACTTGGGCAATATTTATACAAATATATTTTATTATTAATTAGGCCACTTCAGCCCTTCTCAAGAAATACAATGTGCAACCATTGTGCACACAGCATTGTCTTAAAATAGAAAGATTAAGGTTTTAATAGTCTAGTGACATTTATATACTGTAGATGTCAAACTAAGCCACTCTGCAAAATATGTTATATGCCTATGGAATCCTAACTTGTTACTGGCCAGTTAAAACATAATATTGTTAGTATAGTCTCTTCATCTTTGCTATGACTGTAGGGATGGGTTTTCTTTGTTTTGATGTAAAAGCTCTCCTGTCCTAATGTAGAACTAACATATTCAAACTATCACAAACCTTTGTTACTCCTAATTCTGAATCTGATTTCAAAAGAGCTGAGAAAACATACTCTACCTACTACTTCATAGTATGGCTTAGCTTTGAATTGTAACTGTGTATATGGGTCATTCCAGAATTTGTGGACAATTTAAGGCATGAACACTTGAAAAATGAACCCTTTATTTTACAATTTTCTGTTATGTATTAAAGAAAAACAGGTAATAAACCATCCAAAATATTGATTTGTCCAGCTCAGGCATAATACGTACATTTTATGAGCGGTTTTATTTGTTGTGTGGTATCTCTGGTACAACAACCCTGTTACGAACGCTCAAGAACCTGAAAAAAAGCATATTTTAAAATATTATTAAATAAAATGCCCATTGTATACTCACAACATTTTCAGATGGCAGAAATTGTGAAAAAGGATAGTGATCATATGAAGCCATTTATTATCACATAGTTGTTTGCCTCCTTAAATCATGATGATAACAGAAATCACCCAAATGGTGAAAAAAGGTTTAAATACCATTGAATGTTTGGCCTTGTTACGGAAACACAGGTGAAGATTGCAATTAAAGGTGAATTTCCCACACTTTTTAAATTGCAATTAGTGTCTGTGTATAGAAAATGAGTTTGTTAGCTCTCATGTGGATGCACTGAGCAGAAAAGGACTGTCAAAAGACCTGCGTAACAAGATAATGGAACTTTATAAAGATGGAAAAATATATGAAAACGTATCCAAAGCCTTGCAAATACCAGTGAGTACTGTTCAATCATGTATTAAGAAGTGGAAAATTCTAGGATCTCGTGATACCAAGCTATGGACAGGTAGACCAATAAAGATTTCTGCTAAAACTGCCAGAAGAATTGTTTGGGATACAAAGAAAAACCCACAGATAACCTCAGGAGAAATACAGGCTGCTCTGGAAAAATATTTTGTGGTTGTCTCAAGGAGCACAAGACGACAACACTTGAAGAAAAGTAGCTGCATGTTCGAGTTGCCAGAAAGAAGCCGTTACTGCATCAGTACCACAAAAAAGTCTAATAATAGTAATAATATTCCTGACAACACTTTGACACAACTTGTGGCACACAGTAATTTGGAGTGACAAGACCAAAACAGAGCTTTATGGGCAAAACCATAAGCGCTGTTTGGAGAGGGGTCAACAAGGCCTATAATTCACGGAGTACCATCCCCACTTTAAAGCATGGTTGTGTCTCTCTGATGTTTTGGAGTTGTGAGAGTTCTGATGGCACAATCTTGTGAAAATTGATGTCAAGATGAATGTAGCATGTTATCAGAAAATACTGGCAGACAGTTTGCATTTTTCTGCCCAAAATCTGTGCATGGGACAATCTTTCCAGCACAACTTTCCAGCCCGACAATGACTCTAAGCACAAGGCCAAGTTGACCCTCCAGTGGTTACAACAAAAAAAGGTAACGGTTCTGGAGTGGCCATTACAGTCTCTTTACCTTAATTTTATCGAGCCACTCTAGGGAGATCTTAAACTTGCGGTTCATGCAAGATGACCAGAGACTGCATGACCTGGAGGCATTTTGCCAAGACAAATGGGCAGCTATATCACCTGCAAGAATTCGGGGCCTCATTGACAACTATTGCAAAAGACAGCATGCTATCATTGATGGTAAAGGGAGCAATACACAGTTAAGAACTAAGGGTATGCAGACTTTTGAACAAGTGTCAGTTAATTTATTTCTTTGTTGCTATGTTTGGTTTTATGATTGTGCCATTCTGTTGTGACTTACAGTTGAATATAAATCCTATAAGAAATATAAGACACGGGTTTTGCCTGCTCACTCATGTTTTTATTTTACAAATGGTACACACAGCTTTGGAAAACATTAAGAGACCACTCCTAATTTTTCTAAAATCTACATGTATGGCAGTCATTCCATTCCAATGTCTGTTAAATTCCAACATGCACACCTCATTTTAATTAATGAGGTACTGATTAGATTACCTGCACCAAATCTAATTTAACGAGGAAAAGTATAAAATCACTTACGTGGTCAACACTATCCTAGTGCAAGAGGATCAGCTGGATGGCAAAAACAGTGCAAGTACTACTTCAAAGTTAATTTTAATAAAAAAATTACTATTAAGCATGAAAAAGGAGTTGAAAAGAAAAGCTTTGAGTGAGGAAAAGAAGGACGGAGATCTGGAGAGGCCTACAAACCACAGTGTCTCGCACCCACTGTGAAACCTTGTACAAGGTTATCCTGGATGATCACCTGCTCCATTCTGCTCTAACAATATTCCCCAACTCTGAGAATTGTTTTATCCAGCAGGACAATGCTCCATGCTACATTGACATTGTCAATGTGTGCATGGAGGATCACCAGATCAAGACCCTGTCATGGCCAGCCTTGTCTCCAGACCTGAACCCCATTGAAAACCTCTGGAATTTGATCAAGATGAAGATGGATGGTGTGACAACATGAGAGGCTCAGGATCTTTAGTGTGTTTAATCATCAAACAAAAAAGGTTTACAACTTAAATCTCTCCAGCTCCAAAGTAACTTCGTCTCCTGGTTCACAAAATGGCCCCCTATTAGAGCCTGCTGCTGGTCTCGTTGGCTGCAGCTGTACTCCCAGGCAGCCTGGGTTTTGTAGTCCTTAACAGACAGC
>JACXGJ010011025.1:0-20648 GCA_016801105.1 Esox niger | reverse complement strand
TATATATATATATATATATATATATATATATATATATATATATATATATATATATATATATATATATATATATATATATATATATATATATATATATATATATATATATATATATATATATATATGTATATGTACATATATATGTGTATATATTTATATTTAGATATCGTTCCTAAATAAATGCTTAGCATTTGTACATGTTTTTTTTTCAATACTTTTTTGTTGGCTCCTGATCCCCTTCAGATCACAGTGCGTTAATCTCAAAACGTGTGCTAATCTAAATATCAATGATAGTATTTATATGTTTTCCGTGTGTGCTGTGGGTAGGAGCGACAGACTAAACGTACACATCTGTTATGCCTAAGCACAAGACCTGTTGCGATAGGTCTAAATTTAAGCCTCAAACAGCCTCACACAGTGACACCCGCTTGGCCAGTTTCAAAATGGCCTTGCTTTGAATCCCAGGTGCTGTGCCTTTAAACAGCACGGTGTTGTTATAAACCAGTAACCTTAGCCCTTAGGCTCAACGCACACCCTTTTCCAGATAACACAGACAGACATTCACACACAAAGTAGAGTACACCGATATTCTGTGTTCACACATTCGTACACACACAGGTACAGCACACGTGTTGATTTCCATTGAAGTCCCAGGTTCACTGAACTGGCAGCAGACTTGGAGGTAAGCTATGGGTACATTTTATTGAAAGTTTTTGTTATTGCTCTGTTACCGTAGATCAGTAGAACTTTACAACATTAATCTACCCCAGCCTGGAATATGTATGCTTTCTTAGTTGTTTTTTTAACTTAAAAGTCATCTAGTTGGGATTTTTCTAATGGAAGTTTTCTTTGACTCCTGTTTCCACTTGTTTTGTTTTGCGCTTTTGGTTGTCACCAACATGTGGGCTAATTGAAATTATGTTCAGTCAAACCCTGGGTTTCTTGGTCAAGGCAGAGAAAGACATGAACAACCCTAACACAAACCTAACACAGTTTGTTACTACAGAACACTGAATTAATTTCTTGGATTCCAGTTTTTGTTTTTGGCCATGTGTGGCAAAGATATTATCAAAAGTTTTTTTTATATGCCCATATTATGTGAGGTGTTGTCACTGTTTATTTCCTTCCATTGGACTATGAATGGATGAATCAGAGGTGTGTTGTGTTTCTATTCAGTTATGGTAAACAGATGTGTCTGAGGTAACACCACTGGACGCTTAAAGCTGTGGTTTTATCTGGGCTACTTTCACATTACATACCAATCCAAACCCAACACAGTGTTCAGACAGTGTCTTAGAAAGATTCAAAGTTCTATATTTACATGAAAAGTCTGTGATGTTCGTCCGGTTGTTGTTTTGCGGTTAAATAAAGAATCACATGTCAGGCATCTGTTGGTTTTCATCTAGAAGGCACATGACATCCACTTCTTCAGCCCATAGACCAACACTGCCTCATTGTTACTTGATATTAACTGAAAACAAAGTGCACTGAATATTATCAAGTTCAGATGTAACAGCAATCTGCTTCCCCAAACGGTTTGGTTGGTGCCGATGGTCGGATGTGGGTCCACTGTCAATAATAGTAAACAATATAGAACCCTTTAAAATGCATCAGGTCCTTGATGGGGTTAAAACCGAGTTCCCTTCCCACACAATTAATTGTCTAAACAGGTAAAAGTGCTTCAAATGTTTGTTGTCTCATTGTTTATTGTCTCAAACGTCTGACTCCTCAAACTTTTTGATTCCTCAAACTTCTTTTGATGCTATGTTGGCTTTTTTAAATGCCTACTACTGCCTTGTTAGTCAGCTACTTCGGGGCAGTCATTTCAGGCTCTGGATATCTAAGATATCCGTTGTGACAGAGGGACCAACAAAGCTTAATGGGCATTATGAACATTCAAATTGGTTGAATCACCGATTATTTACAGTGATAAAATTACCCAGACCCTTTCACATTCTCCACATTTTGTTGTTAGTGAATTTTTAATTCATTAAATATATACCACTTGCCGTGAATCTGCGCACAATGTAGATCCCATAATGGCAAAACACATTGTGGAAAATCTTCAGAAATCTGTATCCCAGAAGCATCCTGTGTCTTTTGATCATACTTGATGAGTCCATCTGTGGAAAATAAAACTGATTTGATGTGATTTGCAAAGACACATATAGTACCTGCCTGTGTAAATTCCCACACTGCACAGTGCATGTCAGAGAAAAGTCAGTCCAAGGAAGTCTCAGTAGATGTCCAAGATAGAATTGTGTTGAGGTATAGATTGTGGGGACATTATAAGAAAGGGTTAAAGCATTGGAAATTCACATAAGCACAGTGGACTCCGTCTTTGTGAAATTGAAGTTTGCAATCACCAAGACACTTTCTAAAGTAATGAATGTGAAGAATTCAGGTGATATGCTATGGGGTCGCTTCTCAGCGCCAGGAACTGGGAGACTGGTCAGGATGGACAGAAGGATGAATAAGAAAAATACTGAGAGGTCCTTAAAAAGACCTTGATCAGGAGTGGACAGGACCTCAAACTGGGGCAAAACTTCATTCTCAGCACCACAACGATACAAAGAGCCAGGACAATGCTGGAGTAGCTCCAGGACAACTCTGTAAATGTCTTCTACCCCCAGAGACCTGTCGGGAGACATGGAGCAGTTTACCAATGCTCCACATTCAATCTGATAGATCTTCAAACAATCTACAAAGAATAATGAGAGAAACTTCCCAAATCCACATGTGCCAAGCTGGTAGAGATTTACCTAAGAATGTTTGGAGCTGTGGTCACTGCAATAAAGTGTCTGAATACATATGTACCTGAGATATATAACAGATTTTTTTTAAATAATCTATACATTAGTAGGTTTGCAAAAAGTTTTTTTTGCTTTGTCGTTATGGGTAATTGTGTGTAGAGTGATGGCAAAAAGACTTTATTTTACTTTGTAGTAAATCTGTGAAACAGCAAACGTGGAGAAAGTGAAGCAGTCTGAATACTTTCCAAACGTACTTTGCTTTTGTTGGTCAGTATACGGCAAGCAGGTTTTCAACACATTATCTAAGTCATTATCAGCTCCATCTGAAATAGGTCAATGTTTTACAGTGACCTGAATATTCCTCTTTAATGACTGACTGGAAGCGGGAAGAGGTAACGTAATCACAGAAGGGTGTTTTGTTCTGAGTGGTTTCACAACAACGGTTCAGTTCACTGTCCACTGAAAAGGGCCATAAGTGAGATTATAGACGTAGTTTTATGAGGAAGTGACCGGGATGATAAACCAAGGTCTTATCTTTCCCTTACAGGCTTCTTCTGTGGTGCTGCTGTTGCTTAACTCTTCAAGATGTCCTTTGCCGACTCATTCCCCATTTTAGAGTAAGTGTCCTGCGACGATGTCACTGCTTAGGTTCACTACTTACAAGCCAAAATATACCATGTATACCACGGCTATCGTCCAATCAGCATTCAGTATCTGACCACCTGGTTAACAAGAGACAGTATGACGTTATATCCCTTTTAACTCGTCTATTCGCATCGGCAATTGATTTGTATGGGCAGAAAGGCATTTTGGGGGTTTGTGGCATTTTGCCAATGTACCACGACTAAGCGTTGTATCCATTTGTGCCTAAAAAAAAACCTTATCTGTGGAATATTTGCCCCCACACACCAAGTGCCTTGTTCCTTTATTAGATACCCATCATTCAAGCCTGTCGGGTTTGCCTCAGGGAAGGCAGACCAAAATAAACACTGAGGAGAACTTAGGGAAATCTAGTGAATAATTGAAGAGGAGTAAACCAGGCGGGGAACTCCCACCATGCCAGGGCAATGTCGATTAGTGGCAGAAACCACAGAATCGGTTGCTATTTATCGTTCCGTCTGAAGCAATGTGCAGCTTTTCGATATTATCAGAACCAGACTGGGTGAAAGATGCCTGGACTTACGACGTGGGGACCAGCACGAGTGAAACAGGAGATTACCTTAAACCTCATTAGGTCATATTAACACCCCAGAAATAGTCTCAAAGTTGTGTGGAACCGTTGCCCGTAGCACGCGCACGCGCACGCCCACACACACACACACACACACACACACACACACGCTGACACCCCAACAATGTCAACAATAGCCATCTGCATGCATCTGGCCAACCAGGGCGACTTCACCGACCAATCAAAATGTCCTTCCTCAGAATCTTCATGCCGATCATCACGTTTGGCATCATCATCCTCTGCTGCACGGCCTTCTGCAAGGCGTTCCACCGCGTCCGCGAGGAGCGTCTGGAGCGGGAGGAGAGACGCGACAGGCCCTCGGTTTTTGTTATTCCCTTCCCAGCGGTGTCCTGTGACAACGAGGACTTCCACAGGCCCCCGCGCTACAGCACCACAGAGTTCTACAGCCCGCCCCCTGCCTACAACGAGGTAAGATGGTCTTCGGAGCGAGAGGGCCGGTCGGGTCGCCTGCCTTGCGACGACGAGGTTTCATTCGGGTGAAACGCTAACGCGTTGTATTCTGGAATCTGAGTGTTTCTCATTCCTTAAACCAGCTTGGGTTGTGTCCTTCTAGGTGGAGATGAAGCCAGACTTCATCGAAGCAGAACTTCCTCCGGCTTACTCTGAGGTCTCACCCACCCCAGATGTCTAACGGCGTTGTGCTTCCTACTGCGCCTTGGTTTGGTGGCCCCCCACTGTCACCCAGAGGACCACACTACCTGGGAAGAGTGAGGGTCAAAGAGAACACACACAAAGAGAACCCAGGCTGTGCGTGGATTGATGACACTGGAGCTGTACTAACTGTTCTACAGAGACTTAAGCACTTGGGTTTGTGAAAGGCGTGTTTGTGAGGCGCCCCGTCGGAAAAGGATGAATCACCTTATGAGGCAAGCGTGTGATTATGGACATCTATGGACATGTGTCCTGTGAAGCAAGATTTGTCCCTCCACCTGTACTGTGTACATGTGTAAATATTCCAAAATCTTGAGTAAATTGTATTTTTGTAAGCCTTACTCAGACTTTTTCATATGATGAAGTATTATTGTTGTGCCCCATGATCTGTGATAATATGGTAGTTTTTTTTTTTTTTTTAAATTGACATCTGGGATGAAGTCTGTTTTCCATTTTAAAGATCAAATCTGTTGCCTTCGTGTTCAGTCCTGTCTGACACTTTCACACATTGGCTATGCTCTTTGGCCCCGTAGGTTTCATAACAGCCCTACCCAGTAAGATGATTTATAAAAGACTATTAGTAAGACATTGAACAGACCAACTGATTACCTTCACCATGTGACTGACTGACACAGTCTCATTCACACGCCTCATAATGATGTTCTTTAAGTTTCTTTCTACAGCGGCCCAATCATAGATTCTCACTTCAATAGGATTAGGTCTTTTGGTAACGGCAGTTCATTCATAAAGCAACGATAAAATGGCAACCCTTTTACTGACCATGGCTGAAAACCTTGATAAAATCATCTTTCAAATGCATGTTTATATCATCAACGCCTGTCTAAAAATGATGTGCAGGCATGATAGAACCATGTAAGAACAGTGTGTATGACTAAACTATTGGATGAGCAGTTGAGGCACCTCCTTGCTACCAACCAAACACTGTTTTGGTTCTTCAAATGTATGTATGAACAGTATTACTGTTTGGCAAGTGTTTGAAATTGGAGTCTGATGTGTTCCACGAACAGTGTTAACAGATTAGCTAAAGCCTTGGCCTTAACATGGGCGCCGCTAAAACCTCAGCCTACAGGATTGGTTAAGTGACTGTGATTCACCAAAATGCCTTGACTATGTAAACAGTGTTATGTAGCATTGTAGCTGGTTGTGAATGTTGTAGGTGGTGTAAATAGCATGGGAGATCAAAGTCCTGTACCAGTCGCACTGTTTGTATTGAGACATGAGTTGCAGCCAGGTTATTTTTCTGCTGTCTTTATTTGAATCAAACCTAAGGTTGCTCGATCTAATCCCTGAGCCAGCAAAGGGCAAGTCTATCGTTCTGTGCTTGAGAAAATCATTGAACCCTTTTTTGCTCTTGCAAGTCACATGGGATAAGTTACTAAAATCTGATCAATTACTAAAATATAAAAGCAGAAAATTGGTCCCTGGGGAACAAGTTCATGTAATAAGTGTTTCAGCAGTAGATTAAACACAAAAACATTATCAGCAAAAATACTATTACTTTAACTATAAAGAATCTAGTCCACTCTTCCCACAGTGGAGGGGACCAATGGGAATTATTCAGTTTACAAAATGCAGCTTGTTGAGTTGTCTTAAATGGAAACAAAGGTTAGAACGCCCATGTTTCTGCCTGGTGTGATCTGACTAAAGATCAGAAATCATTAACAACTCAGAAAAATACAGCTATGACATTTTCTTTACTTCCTGGAAGAGGGTTACGGTGAGCGCACAATGTGACCATAACAAGCGTGGTGTAAGTGGAAGGATTTTTTATTCGATGTTTCAAAATGACCCAGTCACATGACACAGATGTTATAAAAAACTCACACAGTGACACAATGTGAAACTCAGAAACTCACAGGATCTATATAAGGACTGTGTCTGAGGTCAGCTCCATGTCCTTTAGGCCTTCGTAGAAGCTTTTTCCCGGGCCTGTTTTTTCAGCTGTTTCTTCAGAGCCAGCAGGTCCATGTAGAGAATACGATTCAGAACTGTCGAGGCACACAGGATTCCTCCATGCAGAGCGCCGGCCATCCCGTTACAGAACACGTCCTGGCCTGGGTTTCAGAAAAATACATTATATTGTGTAGAACCTTCTAGCGTACTGTTCAGGCCCAATCAACCATCAGCCTATGTCTTTTCTGACCAATCCCACCACAGTGATCCATTTCTTTCTCACCGGTGATGTAGAGTCCCTTGACGGGTGTAGGTGGCCTTGTTCTGGCGACCACTTCTGGGCTGAACCGGTCCAGGTTGTGTTCGGCACCGTACCACTCTCCTCGCGGGGCGCCCAAGTAGTGTATGTTGGTCAGGGGAGTGGCCGCCTCCATGAACACCACCTTCAGAGACGGAAAACATTCTGGTGAGAAAAAAAATTCTGGAATACAACTCATCCAAAAGGAGAAGGTTTTACTGCCAGCACAGGGAGTCAGCCAGTAGGAATTAAACATTACAGTTTGATGACAGTACTGACACAGATTTAATCAGAGCAACGCATTGCTAACGGACTGCGATTCAGATTGTTCAAGATATTCTACTCTAGGCCTTGGTATGAGTTTGTAGTTCATTGTGGGCAAACATATTTTATGATGCTCTCTGTGGGTACCTTATCCCTCAGCTGAGGGAAGACAACGAGTGCCCAGTCCAGGAGCTCTCTGGCCATGCTCATCTTCAGGTCTTCGTAATCGGACCCTCTCTTGCTAAGCTTGGTGTCCTTCCACTCTTCAAACCACTCAAACCTGGCCAAGCTCAGAAGAGTCATGCAGGACTTCCCTGTCGTGAGATGAAGAAAAATGCTTTGAACACAATCTTGCTTTCTGTTTCAGAATGGATGTTGTGTTTAGCTAGCTGTAATTCTTTCATACAAAGATGGACCTCAGTCAGCCACATTGAAGCTCTGTTAATCTACAACATTTCGATTGACTTTAAATGCTTGTCTATCAGTCCCCTTGTTTCTATGGGTATGATGGGAACTCTGTGAGGTAAAGTACATTGTATTGATTGACTTAGGTGTGTTGTTGAGGCAGTTACCAGGATGGCGGGTGGCGGTGGTGGGGTCTTTTGCCGAGGGGAAATGAATAAACAGCATGGGTATGTTCCCAACAACCTCCTCACGCTTTAGAGAACTGTAACTTTCCATCCTGGAATCAACACATTTAACAAGTAAAAACATAACCTTCATCAAAATAGAGGCATGTTATACTTTTAGTGTCATTCTAAATAAGGGATGTAAAATCTAGTTAATTCCATTTTATTTGCTGTCCTCTACAGTTGTCTGGTGGAATTAGAGCTCTAAATATGCAACGTTTCATTTAATTACCGTAAATTCCAGACTATAAGTCGCTACATTTTTCCCACACTTTGAACACTGCGGCCTTTAATACATTGCGGCTAATGCATGTTTTTTTTCTTGACGCCAAAAACAGTAGACCAATAAAATTGATCAGTACCGGTAGTTCACAGAGGTCGAATGAAATTGTGCAATACATCATGTGCACTTTCAGAGTTAATTACGGTCTTGTAAATCAGTCATTTGTACTCACCCTCATCAACATGGAAGACACTCAAACAAAAGCATACGATGCCGCTTTTAAGTTAAAGGCAATCCGTCTGGCGATCGTGTTACCGACACATACGTATAAAAGTTCGGTAGATGTGTTACAGGTACTGTTTCAAAAAAGCATTCGTAATATGTACCGTATTTGTTTGTTTTACCATACGTATTAAATCAAACATTAAAAAAATCCTCATGTGTAATATCTTCCTGTGTAAATATCTCATTCAACGTGGGATTCCTGCGGCTTATAATCCGATGCGGCCTGTACAAGTACAAAATTGATTTTCTTTCTAAAATAACAGCGTGCGGCTTATAATCAGGTGCGCTCTGTAGTCCACAATTTACGGTAGATAATATCTGTGTTTGCTCTGATTGAAAATGGACTCTTGTTTTTAAGCCCTTTCAAACTGAGGTACAGAAACGCTGCCACATTGGGGGGGGGGGGGTCGGGTGAGGAATTAGGATTAGACTTTCTTGTTCAGGGACAGAACAACTGGGTTTTTTTCCCTCGCTTGCACATGGGTTAGATCTAGCAACCTTTTGTTTACTGGCCAAAGGAGGGTGGTTTCTTACAGTGTGTCCAGGTCGTTGTGTTTGTACATCCAATAGTTCATAGAACTGATGCCCAGCTCCTCCTTGGTGCCGTCCAGGCCGACAAAGACCAGGAAGTTGCCCATGCCGTGTTTAATCTTTCCCAGCAGGGCCTGGATGTCTGCGGACATAGAACACACACAATATTAACGGTCGTCATTAGTCTAAGTCTTTCTGCTCTTTACGTGTTTTCCCCGTTTTAGCCAGTCTCTGCGTGTTTCAGGAAGTGTACAACACATCCGTGATTCTGTACTTATCATCGCCATCATTCACCTGGCTTGGCCTGGATCTCTGGAGGCAGGAACTTCTCAAAGGTGTTGAAGATGCCAGCATTTGAGATGACCACTGGAGCCAACACCTTCACCTCCTCGTGACCTTTCCTGACTGTCACACCTGCAACCAGAGGTCAATCAGAGGTCAGGAGTTCAAGGCCCACAGGCAAACCCCGAAAGACAAACATTGGAGTGAAAGCTCACTCATTAGTGTTTTAAATGGGAAACAGTGTTTTTCATTGTCATTTTAACCCCCATTTTCCCTGCGACTACACACAGACCATAGGCTGAGCCCTCCTGATCCAGAAGGATCCTCTGCACTGGGGCTCTGACCAGCACAGTGCCCCCTGCCTTCCGGATGACTGGGATGATGTGGAAGGCGATCTCACTGGCTCCTCCTATGGGGTAGTAGGCTCCTCTCTTATAGTGCTGGAGCAGCAGAGTGTTAATCAGAAAACTGGCCTCCTTAGGCGGAACACCTATCAGCCAGCGAGAGACGTAATGGTTCCATGTAGAACACACAGAGAGAGACATATTGGTTCCATGTAGAACACACAGAGAGAGACATATTGGTTCCATGTAGAACACACAGAGAGGGTTAAACAGAAGAATACTTGTACTAAATAGATAAAAAAGAACACCAGCTCAATCTTTTAAAGTCCAATGCATATTAGAAATGTTCTAGAAATGGTTATGGGCCTACAGTTTTTCTTAATAACTGCCTGTTTTGTTCCGCAACTAGATTTTTGCAAACAAACTATTAAATAAAAAATGTGCGACCCTTTTTCAAAAGCCCGACTTGGACCTCAAGCCAAGTAGTTCGCCCACCCCACTTCTAATAGTTGAAAATTATCCAAATTCACCACAAAGAAAATTTGGCACTCCAGAGTGGAGCACTAGAGTAGAGCACTAGAGTAGGGCCCTAAAGTAGGGCACTAGAGTAGGGCACTAGAGTGGGCCCTAAAGTTGAGCCATAACAGAGACTGACCATAGAAGAGGTATGCAGAAAGGGCATGCAGGTCTTTGTTCTTGGTGAGGGCGGACATCTTTTCAGTGTGTTTGGTGATGGCCATGCGGAACACGGTGGAGATGCGCTCTAATAGGCCGGTGCGAGACAGGAAGTGCACCAACCACATCGGCATCATCTTCAGGCCAGCCAGGAGATTGATTCGCCGGGCTGCCTTCTGTCGCGAGGCACACATGATAGGGGTTTAGATCAGACATACATACATACATACAATACATTCAGAAAATACATATACAACAAAAAGATGAGAGAGGCCTTTAATTTTCATCTTAGGTACACTTCAACTATGAGAGACAAAATGAGAAAAAAAAATCCAGAGAATCACATTGTAGGGTTTTTATTAATTTATTGGTAAATTCCTCGGTAAAATAAATATTTGGTCACCTACAAACAAGCAAGATTTCTGGCTCTCACAGACCTGTAACTTCTTCTTTAAGAGGCTCCTCTGTCCTCCACTCGTTTCCTGTATTAATGGCACCTGTTTGAACTTGTTATCAGTATAAAAGAAACCTGTCCACAACCTCAAACAGTCACACTCCAAACTTCAGTAACACACTATGCCGTCAGGGACTCAAATTCTGCAGTGCCAGACGTGTCCCCCTGCTTGAGCCAGTACATGTCCAAGCCCGTCTGAGATTTGCTAGAGAGCATTTGGATGATCCAGAAGAGGATTGGGAGAATGTCATATGGTCAGAAGAAACCAAAATATAACTTTTTGGTAAAAACTCAACTTGTCGTGTTTGGAGGAGAAAGAATGCTGAATTGCATCCAAAGAACACCATACATACTGTGAAGCATGGGGACTGAAACATCATGCTTTGGGGCTGTTTTTCTGCAAAGGGACCAGGACGACTGATCCGTGTAAAGGAAAGAATGAATGGGTCCTCCGTCCATTAGCAAGGGCATTGAAGATGAAACATAGCTGGGCCTTTCAGCATGACAATGATCCCAAACACATGCTTCGGAAAAAGCATTTCAAGGTCCTGGAGTGGCCTAGCCAGTCAACAGATCTCAACCCCATAGAAAATCTTTGGAGGGAGTTGAAAGTCCATGTTGCCCAGCGACAGCCCCAAAACATAGTCAAAGTGTGCCTATGATGACAGGCCTCTCTCATCTTTTTATGTGGGAGAATTGCACAATTGGTGGCTGACTAAATACTTTTTTGCCCCACTGTACATACAAACAACATATACATGCAGATACATACATACATTCATACATACATTTATATACAAAAACATACACAGCGGCAAACTACCTTCATATACTTAAAATACTCATCCAAAGCCTGCTTATCGTCAGGAAACTGTCCCTTCAGGCTCTCTAACATTTCTGTCTTCCCGGCGAGGATATGATAGTCCCTGCGGCCTTCCCCCTGACCCAAGACCAGTGTGTCAAAGTGCTGTTCCATCTTGGTGAACTGAATCTGGCCCTCACTGATCTGGTCCAGAGCCACACGGAACATACTGTTGTCATGTAGCTGGCCCAGATAGTGAATCCCTGTTGGACGGAGGAGGCGACAGTGTGAGACAGGAGAAGAATGATTGCTACCGAAGTGTTTTAACCATTATTTCTCGTTTGGTGTTGTCCGTGGTCATGTTAGCCACAGGGACTTCTTACCCACGTCGAACTCAAAGCCTTGGTTCTCGAAGGTGTGGGTGCACCCCCCAGCCTGGTCGTGCTGTTCCAGAACCACAACTCGCTTCCCTGCTTTGGCCAGAATTGCCGCGGCTGTCAGCCCGCCGATACCACTGCCAATCACTATGGCGTCGAGGTTCTCCGGGACGCGGTCCACTCTGAAGCCTGTGAGAATGAGAAAGCAAAGTGTGTTTTTGTGTTTCCTTCTAATTATGCGTTGTACAGTGAAGTGGATCAAAACCTGTCTAACCGAGCCTTTCTTATATGCTGATCACTCAACTGGGACATTTTCAACTGCACTGGAGGAGAGCACAGTCCCTCGCCAACGACCATGATGGAGCTAGCAGGCAACCGACCCACCACATGACATAACTACACCCTGACGAGGAAGCCCTGTTATACATCCAAGCCTTCACTCTAACCTTCACCTTCGGACACTGTGGCAAGATTGTCAACCAACGTTTGGTTTTGACTGCTGAACCATTGGGTTCCTCACATCAAAATGACTTGGAGAGAGAATCGAATCATAGGACTACCTTTCTGAGTGCTGCGTTTAGGGTGTTCCTGTCGTTGCAGGCACCACTTTATGTATGACATGACAGTTGGAAATGAATTCAGCTGTCTTGACACAGAAACATGACGCAACGCGACTGCGCTTGTGTTTTTAAACGCAGTTGCGAAATTCATATTTCCCTTGAAGTGAAATATGAAGTGAAATATGAATTTATATTGAGATGTGTTTTAGAATAATTGTTTTCTCAGTACATTTCTTCCACGGTGTGATGAAACCCCACAATGCAGCAGTACTTGTGCACCGGAGGCATCAGCTGACATTGCTTGACCCCCATTGGCCACCGAAGGACTGGGCCACCATTGGCCACCGAAGGACTGGGCCACCATTGGCCACAGCAGGACTGGGCCACCATTGGCCACAGCAGGAGATGTATTTCAAACCCAACTCCTCGTTTAAAGCCTCAGTAAACTGCAAATGAACATTTGAATGTTTAAAACCATAACCTTGAAGCCTGCAGTATATCTGGTCATTCCAGATATGGATATCTTCCGCTCTTCTTGTGCCCATGGTTAAATTTAACAACATTGATTATAACACACAGCTAATCATTTTTACACATTTTTACACAGCAAGCATTATTTCACACCCTTTCATTCGGTACAACTGACAACCAAAACTCACCTTTCTTCAGCACCTCCTCTCTCATTTTCCGGTCTGTTACCAATGGCCCAGGGGGTCTCAGGCACTCCTGGGAAAACACTTTCTTTCTCCTGGAATAATTTAGAATTGAGATGGCCACCCAGGCCACCAGCAGAGCAGTGAAGACACCTAGCAGCAGTGGCCACATCCCGGACAGATCGGCAGAAACCAGATAGAAGGCAAAAACAGGTTGATTAGTAGAGGGATGTCTGGAAGTCCTGACCTGGACTGAAGTAACCATGTAGACCCTAATCTGGCAACCACAGTGCCACCAGATACTCTTTCTGTTGTGGAGAAGTCTGACACCTTAAGCCGTGAGAGAGCGCAAAGGGGTGGAAAGAAAAGAGCAGACGTTAGAAGGTAGTCATATGAATGGACCAAACAGCCAACTGGGCCAATCTCTCAGAAACACAAGCAGCGTGTCAGTTTATATTGGGAGACGAAGCGTTGATAATCCGATATTTTATGCTAGATTCGGAGTATAATTTATTTGGAACGACAATTTTTTGCAGCGGCAGTCAGATGCCAGACACATGTAATGGATGAAGTAACATTATTTTTGGCTTGGAATGAACACAGATTATCTATAGTATACATCAAGGTGAAGCATAGGATTTTATATTAGAAGTTGGTTGTTTTGAATCCTGAATGTTGCCAGGATAGACGTTGTGGTCTATAAGACCATGAACTATGGGAAAGACATCACATAACCTTTCACTATTATCACACGTAGGTAACTGGTTTATAATAGCCAATAAAAGACCAATAAACCATGGCTTAGTTCTTAGTCACCACACATTCCAGAGCACTTAGCTGGAATATTATGTATTTCTACCATATCACCCCTTGTTCCTTATTACTTATTAATTGCATTGCATACTTTTATTACTGCACCAATACTTCCTATTAGCATGAGATTCAGTATAGTGTATGGAATGTAACATGATTCTATGTTGTCTTTCCTTCCTATTGACTCATCCACAGACTGACAAAGTCAATTGTGATTTTAAGAGATTACATTTAAACACAATTGACTGTGTTTAAATGTAAGACATGTGAAGCCTGCCCAATTTAAATCCCAAGACCAGCCAAGTCTAAAAATGAACAGCTTTGGAATAATACCTTGCCAGCTCTTAGTTGATGTTTTTGGAAAGTTTGTGAACAGTATGTTTAAACGCATTACATTGAATTAATTTAATTAATTTATTCACTTAACTTACATAAATGTAATATAATGGTGATTATGAAGAAAATCAATGCCACTGTAATGCAGACTTGACTGGAATCGGTTTTCCAATAAAAAAGGGTCTGAGAAAGGACACTGTTGCAAACTCAGGAACTGTATGTTTAATGTTTTCTTTTGTTTTATATGACCCAACGGTACATGTGAGATAGGTAATGGAGATCCTAACTAAACAAACAGAACTTTTTAAGTTCTATTAACTGTAAAGTAAGTTCTGATGATTCTAAAGTTCTATAGATTGTAAAGTAAGTTCTAAAGTACTCTAAAGTAAGTTCAATCGTATTCTGTAATATTTCGATTATTTTTAAGTAAACTGCAGATCCATGTGTGTGCGTCTACTTAAAGATACTTATTAGGGACTTAACCCCCACATTTGCTCTCAATGCTGGAAATTCCATTGGCATGGGCCCTTGCAAATAAAACTGAGTTAACTGTGCTTTTCCCCAAACACCCAGGTCAGTGTAGCTTCACAGGCCATTCAACACTTCCCAAGAAAGAATAAGGATTAAGAACACATTGGTTGTAATTGTAATTTTATATTCTTAATTTATGTCCTACAAACAATGTACTGTACTGCAGTTAGCATCCATGCTACAGCATCTCTAAATTCACAAATACATTCAGAAACAGATGCATCATAAATTTGATTAACTGTAATCTCTGACTTGAAAAATTCCAAGCACACATGAGTGTGATTGAACGTAGAAACCACACTAGAAAAAACAAACTATGACCTTTCAGTAATTTGGACTAGACAAACGATTCATTGTTGCGTGTTGTTAGAATGGAGTTTCCAGGGTCATAATCATCAAGGACCCCACAGCTAAACGCATGTTTCACAGCAGAATAAGAAAGTCAATTTTGTATTCTTGAACAAGTAGCACGCCTTGGGCCCTTTGCTTCTGTTGTGTGTCAGGGTAATATGGCCGGGTCAATTTGCCATCAGATTTCTCTCCCCAAACTAATTAGCACCAATTCCCCCACGCCAGGCTGCATCGATTTCAATAGGCTCAATACAATGTCCATCCTGTACTGCCGTCATAAAAAAATCCCCTGTAATGAAATGTTTTTAGAAACATCACAAACAAAACAACTAATAATCCAGAAGCCTGCCCAGCGACAAACTAAACAGCCTTTGAATTGTACTTTGCCTGGTCCTTACTGATGGTTTAAAACCGCAGGTATTTAACAGTTTTTTTTATTTTATTGAATGCGTTACAAAGCTCAATTGCCTGGTAGACCAGACCTGGGCGGAAATTGTGTTCCTATAAAACAGAAGAGAAAGGGCTGAGAATAGTGACATTCGGAAAAGATAGTGTATGTTTGTATCTGTAAAGTCACGTAAAAACCATACATCCCTATATTCATCAGTAAGCTATCTTCAAATGAGTGTTAGGATGTTTCATAAATATTAAGACTGCTCACACCTTGATTTTTTAAAATGATATGAATGAAAAGTACAACAGTACTGTAAATGTCAAAGTGTGTCAATTCTAACGACCCGTAAAAAATAGAATGTGGTAATAAAAATAGAATTTGGGGAATTACACCAGTGGCTTTCTTTGTGTGTGCAAGTGTATGTCTGTGTGTGAGACTCATGGTAAGAACAAAATAATTATATTGCAGACCAACACACAGACAGACGCATGCATGCACACACACACACACACACACACACACACACACACACACACCCGCGCCAACACACACAACCAAACTAGAATCCCCAAACAAGAAAAATTCTTGATGTTTGATTGACAAATGTCCAAAATAAATACATACACAGCAGAAACAATGCTGTCAGTCCAGTCTTATGTATGGATTCCACAGGTCAGAGTTCAGAGGTCACTGTGATGATGAGCCAGATGGCACAACATCTGATGGGAATGAGGGTGATGTTCATCACCATCTTCCTGTCCATCTGCCCACCACTAGAAGACCCAAGTGACCGGGACCCACTGAGCACTGGCAGAAACCTTCTCCAGGGCGGACTTCATGTTCATGTAGCTCTCGTCCAGGTGATCATTGACGATGGTGAGGTCAAAGTAGTGTCCATAGGCCCTCTCAATGCGAGCGCTCTCGTCAACCGTTCGTTTCAGCTCAGCATCCTGCATAGAACATAGGTTGTCGGAACAGAAAGAGGGAGTTAGCTAGCTGTGTTCACGAAGCGCAAATATCAACCAGGACCCTCTGGCAGTGAGAAACCAAGGGCCCTTCCAGAAAGTGTTCCGGAATAAACGCACAGTTGAAATGTAAAGCTAGAAAAAGTCAGACATTTTGATCCTTGCACGAATGAAGTTGCATTTCCAGCTAAACGCGCTACTCACCGTTAGCTGCTTAGTGATGACCCCTGCATCGATGGCTGACTGGTTCATGGCCTTCACCACCTCCAAGTCAGGGGCCTTGATGAAAACCACGTAGGGCAGGAACTCAGATGTCCGCAGTACCTTCAGGGCCTGGAGGTAGTAAACAGGCTTTTGTTATATTTTACAAAAAGGGGCAACATACTGTAGATTTCTTGTATTCATATAGTGGGGACATTTAAATTAAGGTAACTCGACACAAACTCTAACCCAGAGCGACTTGCGAGAATGAGTGCACACATTCTCATGCTTTTCTTAATGGCCCCATTTTTAAATCAGATGACAAAAGGAAAACGGCATTTGGGAAATTCTCATTTCTGTCACGAAGATTGTCATGATTGAACCACGGACCCCCGTATTTGCAATCATTGGATGACTGAAATGTCCATTACACGGGTCCGGATCATGGTTCCCTGAGCCGCTGCCCAGCCAGATGGACTTACCCCAGGGTTGGGGTCCAGTACACAGATTCGTCCGGCCTCCACAACCTCGTGGATGGAGTCTATCTTGGTGCCATAGAGGTTGCCCTCGTACTCGCCGTGCTCCAGGTAGCGCCCGTTCTTGATGTCCGCCTCCATGTTGCTGCGCGAGGTGAATGCGTACATCTGGTCCTCACGCTCCCCGGGCTTGGGCTTCCTGGAGGTGTCTGGAGGCGGTGGGGACATGATCAATCACAGCGTTACAGTCTTTTAGGAGACCCTCATTCATCCGCAGTGACACTGATTCATCCAGAGTGACACTCATTCATCCAGAGTGACATTCATTCATCCAGAGTGAAACTGATTCATCCAGAGTGACATTCATTCATCCGCTGTGACATTCATTCATCCAGAGTGACACTCATTCATCCCGAGTGACACTCATTCATCCAGAGTGACACTCATTCATCCAGAGTGACACTCATTCATCCAGAGTGACACTCATTCATCCAGAGTGACATTAATTCATCCAGAGTGACACTAATTCATCCAGAGTGACACTCATTCATCCAGAGTGACACTCATTCATCCAGAGTGACACTCATTCATCCAGAGTGACACTCATTCATCCAGAGTGACACTCATTCATCCAGAGTGACACTCATTCATCCAGAGTGACACTCATTCATCCAGAGTGACACTCATTCATCCAATGAACTCTTCTAGCTGTCAGAAAGTGCTAATACAGTGGATTCACATTCCACTTCGGCTCATTGTTTCAGCTTTGCCAGGAGGTTTGGGTCGGCCACACTCACGGGGTATGGTGGTGCCGTAGTGACGCGGGTCGGACAGCAGCAGTTTGTTCTTCAGACTGCGGCGGCCCACGCCCTGAGCACCGATCAGAACCAACGTCTTCCTGCGGAACGGGGGAACCTTGGCAACCTCTTCATAGATCAGCAACTCATGCCTGTCAAACTCTGATGGAAGACAAACGAATAAGATAGATGGAGAAATTGACAGCTCCACAGCTTCCCTGCTAACCATAAAAACGTTTCAGAAACCGTGTGAATTAACAGAGAATAACTAACCTGCGTTCTTTGTAGTGAGATACATCATCTTTTTCTTTTTGTTCTTACCCGCCACTCCAGTACAAAGATTTCCTGTCGTGACAATACAGGCAAACAGCGTTGGCAGTACATTCCAGACCAAGCCCTATCATCCAGTCATGTTAATGCTCAGATGTTTTTATATGAATCCGAACAGCTGAAAAGTACCTCAAGTGTTTGCTAATTATACTGCCAGTGGCCCTTTCTACTGAGTTTGCAACAGCTTTGATAAATGCTGTGGAATCCCACAAGGCAAAGTTATATATAAATTTGGCACTTTTTTCAACAATTTCACACTTGAAAATGTTAAATACCTCCTAAATGATATCCTGTGAAATGACAAGAGGGGTTTGTTGATTTGACGTTCACACTTCTTAAGAAGTGGAACATGAATTACCTTGATGGGTTTACTCATCCCTCAACTGCTCTCTGAACATCATCCCCCAGTTCCGTCCACAGCGTGTGACGATGAAGGATCTTCTCACGACGTTGGTAGAAAATAGGGGTGGTTCTAAGTGGCACTGTGTAGAACCGTGCCTCTAAACAATAAGGCCAAGGGGAGCTCTGCGAGAGCCAGACGATCATTTACACAGTTTTCCTCGATCCACTAAGGGACCCCATATAACCACCAGCACCCAAGATCCAGCGCCGCACAAAAAACTACCCATCTAAGATCTGGATATCTGGACATCTGGAGGTCTGGCTCATATTAAATGTGGTCGGTTGTTTAGTGTTCATCGGGCGACAGACGGGGCATGATAAGGTGGGCGTACCTGCCGGGGCAAGCTCCACGTCTCTCTTGACAAAGGCTTTCCTCTTCTCCTCCAGCAGCTGGCTGGGGATCAGTCCAGCACTGCCTCCCTCCACACAACGACGAGCCTGACGGAGTCACACAGGATCATCAACGCATACATACACGGACGTACGCGCAATCACACACACACGCAGTCCGCTCCGATCCCGGATTGGCCGAAGCACTTCTGGTTTTATCTAACCAGAGACTGGTTCAGACCTGGGAAACCAAGCTGACGCAATTAACTACCAGGTTGAAACAAGTTTAAGTTAAAGACTCAAAGAAGCAGGTGATAGGATTCACAACAGGAGCAAAACCATTGGTGTTATGTAGTGTACAAATAACATGGAAATATAGTCCCTAAGGACCTACCTGCCACCAGTTAACATCATCCTGGTTGACAATCTGTAGGATGTCCCCGGTGTAGAACTTAAGCCCTGCCTCTTTACAAGGGATCAGGTTGTCATTGGCTGGATCGTACTCATAGTGACACTTCACAAACACCTGAGGGAAACAAAGAACAAACCAAGAGGAAGAAAATTAGAGAAATTAGATGTTAGTTCCTTATTTGGTTTGTCTGATTTAGACTTTCCTATCATCACAAGACGTTTGAAAAGATGCTTGACTTTCAAAATAATTTGTACGCCGGGGGGGCGAGAGGCTTTTTCGGGATTCAAGGTCGGTCTCTGCCCTAACAACAGGACTAGTGAAAATAAGGCCGTCTGTCCATTACTATTATTGGAATGGTGGATAATTGGGGGGCATTGATGTAAACTCTCGCATTCAGTGAAGAGTGAACCCCTATGTTAGTGTCATTGTTGACTGTTTCAGATTTGATCTGGGAGTAGGTCCTCTGATATTGTGATGTCACAAGCCCCACGGTCATCAGAACACCTAAACATTACAAGAAACACATTACGTCACAGGGGCCTCTGTTGACCAAATTTAGCAGACTTGTTGACCCCCTGTGCAAAAAGATTCTCACCTGGTTAATGATCAGCTTAACGGGAAAAACATTTGTGCAGAGTACACATCTTGTCTTTCTGAGAGCGAATCGGAAACAAGTCTTCTCAAATCAAGTTCACAAGGAGAAGTTTGTGTCGTTCCCGTTCCTCCCAAAGGTAATCCCCACTTGTGTACAGTAACTCTTGCTAGTGTACAGTGTGTGAATTCAGAGTATACAGCCTCCTTCTGCAAGCCTCAATTGAAGTGAAGGACTGAAACAATCAACACCTACTGAGCAACCAGTATACAGTGCTGCGGTTGACTTCTACTCTCAGACTCTTTCGCTTCCCCCATGGAAAGGGGGGTGAGCTGTCGCTGTGTAACATTCAGTCACAATCCACCCATCAGCGTATATTAGCAGTAAACAGTCTAGTGGAATGAAGGTCATTGGTTAGTAGATTAGTATCTGGATACCACAATGACATTTAAGTATGTCTTGTTTTGGTTTCCTTCCGTTTCTGTTAGCCTGGTAGCATGTTGTGACAGTGTTGGGAATGTTAACTCTTCCCTATATGTTAGCCTGGTAGCTTGTTGTGACTGTGTTGGGAATGTTAACTCTTCCCTATATGTTAGCCTGGTAGCATTTTGTGACAGTTTGTTTTGAATCAGTACCTCTCCTGGGGAAGTTTCCTCGTGGTAGTTTATTATTAGTCAGTACCTGTCCCGGGGAGTGTTCCTTGTGGTAGTTTATAATTAGTCAGTACCTGTCCCTGGGAGCGTTCCTCACGGTAGTTTATAATTAGTCAGT